>LGRX02003180.1:0-96272 GCA_001247695.2 Cymbomonas tetramitiformis
CAGGCTTCAGCCATGGCATGGCATGGAGCTTCATGCGCCGCCCCCCTGCACAGGCTTCAGCCCTGGCATCGCATGGAGCTTCATGCGCCGCCCCCCTGCACAGGCTTCAGCCATGGCATCGCATGGAGCTTCATGCGCCGCCCCCCTGCACAGGCTTCAGCCATGGCATCGCATGGAGCTTCATGCGCCGCCCCCCTGCACAGGCTTCAGCCATGGCATGGCATGGAGCTTCATGCGCCGCCCCCCTGCACAGGCTTCAGCCATAGCATGGCATGGAGCTTCATGCGCCGCCCCCTGCACAGGCTTCAGCCATGGTATCGCATGGAGCTTCATGCGCCGTCCCCCTGCACAGGCTTCAGCCATGGCATCGCATGGAGCTTCATGCGCCGCCCCCCTGCACCGGCTTCAGCCACGGCATGGCATGGAGCTTCATGCGCCGCCGCCCTGCACAGGCTTCAGCCATGGCATGGCAGGGAGCTTCAAGCGCCGCCCCCCTGCACAGGCTTCAGCCATGGCATCGCATGGAGCTTCATGCGCCGTCCCCCTGCACAGGCTTCAGCCATGGCATCGCATGGAGCTTCATGCGCCGCCCCCCTGCGCAGGCTTCAGCCATGGCATGGCATGGAGCTTCATGCGCCGCCCCCCTGCACAGGCTTCAGCCATGGCATGGCATGGAGCTTCATGCGCCGCCCCCCTGCACAGGCTTCAGCCATGGCATGGCATGGAGCTTCATGCGCCGCCCCCCTGCACAGGCTTCAGCCATGGCATCGCATGGAGCTTCATGCGCCGCCCCCCTGCACAGGCTTCAGCCATGGCATCGCATGGAGCTTCATGCGCCGCCCCCCTGCACAGGCTTCAGCCATGGCATGGCATGGAGCTTCATGCGCCGCCCCCCTGCACAGGCTTCAGCCATGGTATCGCATGGAGCTTCATGCGCCGTCCCCCTGCACAGGCTTCAGCCATGGCATCGCATGGAGCTTCATGCGCCGCCCCCCTTCACAGGCTTCAGCCATGGCATCGCATGGCTGCGTTGTGTTTGGCAGACTCGACTCACTGCCATCGCTCGGGCCGTCAGACTTGCTGGGATCATTACCCGGGTAGGGCACGAACGTGGTGGATGTGGGTCTGCTGCTGTATGGCTCCAGTGGAGCGAGGGGGCCATCTGTCGGATGCCGAGGCGATGACGCCATGGGGCGGGTTGGGGGGGCCGGCGGGCGCAGGAGGAGCCCGAGCAGCGCCACGCGCAGTCGGAGATTTTCAGCCTCACAGGGGGCTTCTCGCCCGAGGACCCGGAGGAGCAGCTTCTGGCCGAGTTGGCTCTGCGCGGGTTCGAGAACCGGGAGGTACAGGGGGAGGCCACAGAAGGAGTAGGCCCACTTCGGAAGTACGTGCACGACATGCTTATGAGGCGTACCCTCGTGTTCGGGAGCAGGCCCGACCGAGAGGGCAGCCTCTGCGGCAGCCTTAGCCCTGCGGACGAGCTGCAAAGGGAATGTGCAGATACTGAGGGCATTTCCAGCCTCGTCTCCGACGACCCCCCGAGCGTAGCTGGCACGTCCCTCCGGGCGCATACCATCCAGGCCCTCCCGCTCCGGGAGTTTGCGGCTGTTCGAGTTTTTGTGCATCCTCCGGGCGTGCCCCGCCCCTCGTGTGCTCATCTCAACAGGCCTCAACGACATCCCCTGCCGCACTCCCCGTCTCTGCTCACCATCCCGGTCACGCGCTCGATCTGCCAGGCCTCCCGTCACGTTCCATGCCTTCCCAGTGTCCCCGTCACACGCTCGGTCTGTCTGCCGGCCCTGCGCATCTGCACTGTGTCGGCCGGGTCTGCAGCGCTTCGGGTAAACTCCGCGCGCCGAGCATGGCCCCGTGCTCATCGTGTGTGTGTGCGCGAGGGAGCTCAGTGGATTTGTCTGCCTTTGCTGCAAGGAGAGGTAGAGGGTGGTGAAGTCCACGTTCTGTGTTCTCCCTTGATTGTTGTGGGGAGCACTCAAGTGCCCGCATGTTTTCATTTTTTGACATGGGGTGTCCATGCTGTGTGGTGTGACTGCATTCATGGCATAACCATGGACCAACGGGTCCCATCCATTGACCGTGAGCCTCTGGGGGGGCATGCCAGCAGGGTCCGCTTACTCCGTAACCCTCGGACCAACTATTGTTGGGCGATGATCGGTCACATCGTATCATCTTTCCATGCTGCTTTGCATCTGGGTTGGGAGTATGTTTGAGTTTGTGGTATCTTGTCACGGCCGCGCTCTGCTCCTGATTTGCTTCTCACATCCACTGGGATGATGGTGGGCTGGCGTTTGTCGGCCGATTACATGCCGTTCAGTGTGAGCGTGAGGGACCGCAAGGCCCGGAGCACCATGCGCGGCTTCGGACAGGGGCTCGGGGGAAGACCGGTCAAGGGTGTGTGTTGACAAGCAGCGAGCGGCGAGAACTCAGGCTCGCGGGGATTGCGGCCGGGCTCGGGCCACGTGGCACAGAGGAGAACCCAGATCCACCCACTCCGAGGCGAACCCCGCGCAGACCTCCCGAAAAGCGGCAGTCGATTTGCATGGTGTTGCCACCGCCGCTGCCACCACCATCACCAACAGCCGTTGCGGACACAGATGGGGGTACGTGCCCCAGCGCGCGCGAGCCTCCGCCATTCCGCTCCAACTCGGAGGCCATTCATGAATCGTGAGTCGCGCTGATGTGTCAACAGGGGAGGCGTCCGCTGATGTGTCAACAGGGGAGGCGTCCGGTGCCTCGCGTGAATGGCGCCTGGGAAATGCCATGACAGAGGGGTGGCGCCGTTTCTGGATCGTCTAGGGTTGAGAGCTGATTCCGGGCGCTTGGGGTGATTGCGAGTGCAGAGGACGACCTGGCGGAGGCATCACAGGAGGCAGCGCAGGAGAAGCAGGTGCGTCGGTCGGGGGAAACGAATATAAAAATGCATGAAATGTGCGTGTCGCGCTTGTGACGCTTCGAGGATGACGGGACGCAGCTCACGTGCCAGGCATTCGATATATCGGAGCGGACCACGCCCACGTGGCATGCCGCCCACAGCCCACTGCTGGCATTGCTGTTTTCAGCGATGGGCGGGCGCTGCTTCAACCGCCTTGTCAAAAACGCAAGGGCTCTGCATCTCCACTTGTCTCCTTCGCCGCCGTTGGTCAGACAGCCCGGCGCACCGTAGCTGCAGTCTGCCCGAGCCGCGTCCCAGCAGCCTTCCGCGGATATCTGCCATTCCAGGGTCCTTCGAGCACTCACGAGCTTCAAACGTGACTTGGGGCGTCAGCAGTCTCGGAGCAGCCCTTCTGAGACACGCATACCTCTCCCCCATCCCTGGCTTGGATGAGAACAGGCAAGCTCGGAGGAAAGCGCCAGCGCGGAGGACATGAAAGACCGGCGCCTGCGAGAGCTCCAGGAGCGGAAGCGGGCGAAGCTGCACCAAGCGAGCGTATCCGGGGAGAGCGAGCTGCAGCAAGTGCTCGCCCGGCGGCGCAACTCGGAATCTAGGGCTTCCAGTGACGACTCCGCAGCCAAGCTGGTGGAGACGCACCTGTCGCCTCTGTTGAGGGGCCCGCAGGACGACGCTGCAGCCGGAGAGCCGCAAGCCGGCGACGCCGGCAATTCTTCGCCCTTTGAGAATTCGACCCCCGAGGCAGAGAGCGGCGCCGCACCTGGCCTGTGGAAGACGCCGCCGCCGAAGGCGCCTCGGAAGGTGACGGTGAAGGACGTCCTCGCGCTCGAGAACATGCTGCCGAGCGAGGGCATGAAGATGAAGTGCAACTCGCACCACCTAGAGATGTGCAACGAGTGCCAGATGGACCTGCGGCTCGTGAACCAGACCTTCAGCCTTCAGCGCTCCGCCGGCACCGAGGTGCTGAGCAAGGAGGTGATCGCCATGCTCACCAGCGTCTCCTGGAGGCGCCTCAGCGCCCTTGAGAACAAGGAGGACTTCCAACCGGACCACGTGAATGAGGTACGCGCCCAGCAGGGGGGTGGTGGAGTTCGGACAGCGGGGGGTGCGCGTGGGGTCCCTGGTTCAAAGCATGATGCCCCTGTTGTTGAGCGCGGCCATTCTCAGTCGTACATTCTGAGATGATGGACCTCCCGCGGACAAGCCGCTATTCGAATCCCCAGGCAGGATGAGGGGTGCGGCCATTGTATTGGCTCAAGCATCTTTTTGCCTTTCAGTCTTGTGTTCGGGACCTGTCCGCTTGCAGCATTCCTGGACTCTCTAACACTTGCGGTGCGGTAGGGAGTGAGGTGAGGGGCGGAGAGCGGGGAGTGAGCGGTAAGGTGCGGGGCGCGGAAGGTGAGGTGCGGCGGGGTGCTGTGGCGTCGCAGGTGCTTCGTGAGGCCTCCCAGCACCCCATCATATCCCTGCCCGCCTTCGTGTACATCATCAGTGCCTTGTGTTACGCTTGCATGTACGATCTGCGATACCGCGCGATGGTGGTGCCGTACCTGGAGATCACCTGCAACACCATTATGCAGCAGCTGGAGAAGCTGCAGGCGAAGGCGGCCCTTCAGCACGAAGCCCTGGAGGCGCAGGGGACCTCGCCCTCGCCGCAGTCCGAGCCGCGCGCTCGGAGGTTCTCGTTTGCGAGCACGCCCCAAAGCTCGCCGATTGGCTCTTCTAAAGCATGGACCACTCTGGTATGCCAGCACCGCCGCTGTCCCTCTCACCTGAGGATAAGAGCAGCACTCCCATATTTGTGTGTTATGCTGTGAAGGCGATGCAGCCGCCCTGGAGTCTGTTTTCCAGGGGTACAGCGCCATTGCTCCACCCTGCACTACGTGTCTGCGACCTGTGTGGCGATGGCAGGGTGCGCCCCACGCAGCCCCGTGTGTGCAGGCGAGATGAAGGGAGCTCCAAATGACCTCGGAGCTACGAGCGGCGGAGATGGTCCGACGGAAGTTTGTGGTGGGTGCGGGGGGCTGGAGAGGCGCGCAGGAGGGCATGTGCAGCATGTGCGAGAAGCACACGCGGACCTGCTGCATCGAATGCGGCCAGGACTTCCGTCTGGTTCAGTCGATGTACCAGCTCCAGAGCCTGATCACCTCGCACCGAACTCCCCAGAAGGGGCTGCTGACGATGGTCACGGCCCACTTCAAGCAGGTGGACACCGCTGATCCTCTCCCCCTGCATGAGCAGCAGCCTCTGAGCGTCACCACGCTGCTGGAAGACGACGAGGACTCCAAGCTGCAGCTGCCGGAGTTCATCGCTGCGTTCGCCGCGCTGAGCTACTCCGCCGCGGTGCGCCGGGAGCTCCGCCTCGAGCTCGTGGTGCTCCTCTCCAGGCTGTGCGAGGAGGTGTTCCAGGTAATCTGCGGCAAGGTGAAGCTCTCCAACTTGAGCACGGAGCGCGGGCAGAACCCCCTCTCAACAGGGCAAACGCCGCTCCCCGGGCTCGAGAAGCCTCGCAGCAGGCAGCGCCGCGCTACCACGGCGCATGCTCCGAGTGCGGAGCTCAGTACACCCGTGCGGCAGCTTGCGCCGTCATACGGAGGGACCTCCGAAACGCAAGGCACTCTGAAAGCGCACCGCGCTTCTATGTCTTCCTTCCACACCCCATCCCCCGAGAACAAGATCATCTCCCCCTCACAGCGGCGCCCGTCGTTTCAACTTGGCACGGCCCTAGCCGAATTAGAATCTCCCTCAGCCCAGCCTCCCGCGAATACCCCAAGGCTGCGCTCGACTTCCGCGTCCTCGGCGACCTCCGCGGCGTTTTCAGCTGCCGGGTTGGCGCCCGCGGCGACGCCGCCATCAAGCAGAGTGGCGCCCGCGGCGACGCCGCCGTCGAACAGAGGCGGGGCGGAAACTCCGACGTCGGACGGGGCCGTGAAGCACAAGTTGTTTACACCGAGCGAAGAGGACCGCAAGGTGCAAAGTGTGAGAATGTTCGGCCAACAGATCTCCATCGGGGTGAAGAAGAGTGCTCGTGCGAAGTGGAAGAGTGCAGCCGCCAAAACCAAGGCAAAGCCGGCAAGCCCCCCGCCTGGCGTGCCCTTTCTGTCGCGCGCGCCGCTGCAACATGCGGCCAAGTGCATCCCCCTCAGCATTGACTCGCGGCACTGTCATTCATTGGCCCTGCGGTGAATGTGGAGTCACGAGTCCGGGCACCTCGTTATTCTAGCTTCTGCTCTTGCTTTATTTCTCATCGCGTGAGGAAGTGAGACCATCTCGGAGTGCCCACGTGTCATGTCCAAACGGCGACACGAGGTTTCTGCTCAGCTCGCAGTTTGGTCACACGGAGATCTCGTTTATCAGGAGCCATGCCCCTTGCTGACAGTGATTGGATTGGATGAGGACCGCTCTCACTGCTGCTGTAACCTGGACATAGAAATACTTATTTTCACAAGGCGAATACCTCTTAGTTATCGAGGTTCTCCTGCAGCCATTGGGCGGCCGAAGCGCGCTCACTCCGCAGTCAGGTTTGCGGGCGAAGCCGATGTTTTGAGCTGTTCGTGACCTGCGGACCTCATGAATAAGAGGCATTGTCGTTTTGAATGAATCGATCAAAGTTACGAGCAGAATAAAGACTTGCCCAATCTCATCAGCGTCAGCGAGGGGTCCTTAAAAGTGAGATGTCCGTGTGACAGAGAGTTGAGAGCAGAGTAGAAAGCTCATGTCGTCGGATTGACTTGAGCGGTGCAGGATACCAGACGAATCTGATGGCTTCAGAGTACACCAACCACAGATATCATTTCATTTGGAAAAGATACATCACCTCTCTTGTGGCGTGTCACCTAACCTTCGTGGGGTGCTTCGAGCCGAGCAGGTGGATACGCAGCAAGAAAATGGCCAAAGCGCGCGCGAACCTGGAACCAGGAAGAGCATGTTCGGCTCCTTCACAAGTACGATGACCAGCAGCGGGAGGTCTTGGATGGTGCGTTGAAAGGAGTGTGGGGTCGACGGCTTTGGCATTTGTAAGCAAAGTCTGCTGTTAAGTCATCTGTCAGACTGTATGACTATGTGTGTGCACTTAAACACACCCCTCTGTGGTGGTGCAGCGGAAGAAAAGTGAAGGCCCGAATCCGCCCATCTCACAGCCAGAACCACAAACCCCGATGTGAGGTTCCTCTTCACTCTCATCGCACCCAACAAGCGCGCCCTCCCTCGCCCTGCCGCATCTTTGGTGCATGCTTCGGGTTGGAATTGCCAGGCGCAGGCCGCAGGCTAAGAATAGAACTTCCCATTGGAAACCATTTCAGACGCACCGTTTGAACCTGGCGGTTATAAAATCCATGCTGTTGGCATGTCTCAAGGACGTGCAGCTGGCCAACTTGGGGGGATGCGATATGAACGTGTGTCAATACTAGAATAATTGTAGATGTGTATGTGTGTCTCTCTTTGCCTGTCTGACATGCTCTGTGTTTACTATGAGTTGCTTCTGTGTTTGACACACGACGCATTGAGTGCATTGTGGTTCGACAGATTCGATTTTCAATGTGTCTTGTTCGACCCCCGTGAAATGCTTATTTCGATTCGAAGCGACAATGTAGCGAATGAATGTGCGTATTCAGATGCTTTGTAAACATCATTGAATTCTCGAGAATGAGGGCGTGCAGGGTCACTCGTTTGAAGCACAGCCTTATGGGCACAAACAAACCTTCGAAAGAGGATGCTGAAATGCTGTCCGATATGAAGAGCACCCTCACCCCAGGGCCACAACCTCCTCAGCTGTCCCAAAGTCAGTTCAGTTAGGCTCAAGGCCCTTCTGGCTACTTTTGGCGCCGCACCGATATTGTGGAATTCGTTGGGTTTCCAACACTGCAGCACACGTGCCGTCACTACCAACCCTTTTAATTTAGGTCCTGATGTAGGCAAAAATGAAATCTTGAGCTGGTGTCAAAGAGAATTTATGACGTAGATATATGTGGGCCGTTGTAAATGGTGACGGGTCAATCGGTAAAATGCGACCATCTGCATGCCATTTGAAGTAGAGCCAGCTGCCATAACTGAATCCTTGCGAGTCCCAAGCAATTTATCGGACAGAGCATATGCATCTGTTATACACCGTATATAAATTAACCGAGTCGATGGACACCACCCGCCGCTGGCGCAGTTTGTCTCTTAAGTATGGTGAAGGAAAATCATTGGGATGTGTCATGTCGAAAGTGCCCGATCATCAATTACTAAGAGCACATTCGAAGAATCCTCTTTTTTACTCGACTAAGGGCTTTCGGGTTGCGCAACCCGATTCGATTTTGGGGTATGACGTATCCCAGACTGTTCCGACTGTGTGCTTTGAATTCCCAATTCGATAGATGAAGGCTTTGATGCGGCAAATTTCACGTAATTTCTCGACCGATTCGGTACTAATAATTATGATTGTTCCGATAATCGGACAAACCGATACCCAGCCTCACCAGCAATACTGGATAGCAGTGCAAATCTGTCTGCACATTTATAATGTGCAACACACAAGGAAACCGCCCGTTTTTTTCTCTTCAATATCCCCCGAATTTGGGTATCCCTTTATATACGAACGGAAATGATGACGCATGCTACATACATACCGCTTGTAAGCGTATGTACATGTCGCAAACTCATGCCACACTTACGACGATAATTATGATGCTGGATGATGGAATATGGGCTGTATGTGACATTGTGACCCTGAATGTATGTACCTCGCATATGCCAGGCATCGCACTCATATCGTGTTAAAAAGCCGACTCCTTGCCGAATGCACGAATTTGATGATGTCACCAGTTGTTGCTCTTGTGTGCAATCGACAACGTCTAAACGAAGGGCTGAGCTCTCCCACACACACGCACACAACCACATGTGATTTTTTCTCGACACTGTATCTATCGGTTGGATGTATGGTTCTTCAAGAACCCCTTACACGTTCAAGAACCCCTTATACATACCGCTAACTAGCAACATTGACACCCAACGGAGTGCAGCACTTCTCTTATTATATTCACACTGTGCACTTCAACTTTCCTTTTTGCTTTACCTTTCAGCGTCAGCAATTGCACCATTGCTCCGTGGAGCTGTCACAATATTGCCCAGAGGCGCTATTTGATTGAACGCTGGGGAGCTGGCAGGTGCAACCGCTGCAGCTTCACACTTTGCTATCCGCAGCTTCATGGCGGCGTCCACAGCCTGCAAGCGGACCACAACAAGATAAATGCGATTGCAAGATTAGACCGACAAAGTTGGACACTAAATCATTTAGCCCAAGGCCATCGCTAATGCAGCAATCGTCCTGCTACAAGGATGTGAAGTGAACTCTCTAGATTAAATATCTATCACACGGGCTTCCCTGGATCAGTAACGGATAAAGAACACCAAGCACGTTGAGATCAGAAAGCAAAGGAAACGCGCGCAATGGTGATGCTAGGGTAATATCAGGATATAACCAGAGTATAGCATGACCATATAGATGTACACGCATCGAGAGAATTCTGGAGATGAGTACCTCTTGGTCATCATCGCTCTCGGCCATAGTTTCAACTTGCATCGAGAGGTGCTCTTGTGTTTCCTGGAGTATTGAACTTCTGTGATTCCGACTAAAAAATGACAGGTTTGTGGGCGGCCCGAACATGCTTCGCAGGTTTGGCACTGTGTTCCCCTCCGCCACCTTCCTGTCTTCGATCCCCCGGTTGGGAGTCGAAGCATCTGAGCGGAAACCTTGCCTGGCCAAGGCGAGCGCGGACCAGGTGTTTCTCCCCAGAGAGAGCACCGCGCCCTGCTCAGCCCTCCCACAAGAGCACACCACTCGCAGTCAGCATGCACTCTGTGTACACACCGCGCCACTTAAGCGCCCTGCATCATATCGGTTATTGCAGTTCAAATTCGCTGTTTTCGTACACATCAAAACCCGGCAACAGCTGGGTTGGCGTGCCAGCATCGACCTCCCTCGGCTGTAGCATGCACACGCTGCACGAGGGCAGGTTTACCTTGTATGCATCGATCACCGCACCCACTCCAACCACAACCACGACTAGCTGCAGCACGATCAAGATCCAGCCGATGAGACTGCTGGTTCCCTCCATGGTCTCAATCACCGCGATGCCGAACACCACTATGAACTGATTGGTCAGAATGATAAACTGCGATGGCCAGCTCCACGATTTCACCACACAGATAAGCCTTAATCGAGTCAATATTGATGTCAGGCATGCGAATGTTCCTATTTCTATCCAATATCAATGTCAGGGCCAATGCTCCTTCTACAAAGCAATGTTAATATCAGGCATGCCAGTGCTCCTTTGCTATCATTGGATGCCAGATGGCGAATGGCGGATGGAAGATATTGGATGGCGGATGGTTGATGCGGGATGAAGGATGGGAGATGGCGGCTGGTGGATGGCGGCTGGTGGATGGGAGATGGCGGATGGTGGATGGCGGCTGGTGGATGGGAGATGGCGGATGGTGAATGGCGGATGGTGGATGGCGGCTGGCGGATGGTGGATGGCGGATGGTGGATGGCGGATGGTGGATGGCGGCCGGTGGATGGGAGATGGCGGATGGTGGATGGCGGATGGTGAATGGCGGATGGTGAATGGCAGATGGTGGATGAGGGATGGTGGATGGGAGATGGCGGACGGTGGATGAAGGATAACAGATGGTAGACGGGGAGTTGTGGATGGTAGATCGGGGAGCGTGGAGGGGCACGGGCCCGCACCTGGAGGCGGTCCATGGCGTCTGCCTTGAAGGGATTGCAAATCGCGTGCACCACCAAAAAGAAGACCGAGGTGAATAACATGCAAGGTATTGCCGTCCCAGGGGAGAGGATCTCCATCAAGACAGGTGCCCCCACTTGCACCAGCCGCCGTGTAATTTCATAGGTTTGCCAAAAGTAGAACGTGTCCTGCGCGGAACGTGCCGCAGCCCCCCGGGGGCCTCACCGCGCCAATCGTGGAGCACTGCACCGCATGACAGGCCCGCCCGACGAAGTTGTGGCACTTTGCCTTCGGGCATCACTCGGGCAAGTGAAGAGTGCATCTGTCACTGTCACGGCGGAGCTCACATTTTGACTCTCATTTGACTCACAGAGAGACATTTCCGCGAAGCCTACAAAAAAGCGAAGACCCTTGAACATTCTACTCCTGTTTGCAGGCTATACCAGCGGACACTCTGGTAACACCCACCTACGCTAGCATGGTCATCAAGTGCTGCACCCGTGCAAGAAATTGCTATGGCATTGAAACAATAGATGCAGCGAGAAGGCCTAAAAAGGGTCATGGGGACTATAAACCCCACACCCCGAGCAAGGATGTCTATATATAAATAAACAAAAAAATAAATCTATATACAAATATATAATTTTCATTTGAAGCCTTGTGGACCGCTGTGGGAGCGAGAGACCCGCCACCTCAGCCTAGTAACTTAGAACAACAAGGAACTCGCTAGTGCTGAAACAGAACCCACCTCGAATGGTTCATAGAATTGACCCAAAATTCTTTCGCTGATGGGGGAGCTGAGCAAGGTCAACGGCACCAACGTTACGCTGCCATAGTCCCCTACGTCGTTGACCATGACGAGCACACCCTCGTGACGAACCCCCTGCGCTCCCCACCCAATTCCAAGTGTCAGGCCTGATATGCAGCCCCTGCTCTTGCTTGCTTGCGCTGAGGTTCGATGGACCTCGTACTAAAACACTCTTCAACCCAAGCCCACGCACACGCCCATCAGAGTCTCGGAAGCATTTGCTCCAACCACCTCGAGATGGCCGAGCGCAGCCGAGCATCCTGCCGCGGGTCTCTGTCATACTCCAGCAACAGGAAGTCGACGGAACTTCGACCATCATTCTTCTCAAACGTCCCCTGTCCGATTCCCAAAAAATATTGCCCACCTGACGAACCTTCGTCAAGGATCTTCATTTGGTACGGTCGTCGTTACGGTCTGAATTGAAGAAAAGAACTGACCAGAACGTCGACTCTGGTGGGGGCGCATGAGAATCTTCTGCACTCATACGCATCCCTTCTGGCATGCACTCTCTCGGCCGACACCTAGGCGGCTTCTTTTGCACAGGTCTCGTCATAATGCATACACATCAGAGGGGAGCAGCGGAGGTGATACTCCACTGCGGGAGCCAGATTCGTGCGCATTTCCTTCCGATGCCCCTCAATTGCTGGGAGCCTTTTCTCCTTTGGAAGAGACTCTTCTCCCCCCTCCATCTCTAGCGAGGCTGCCGGGTTGTCTTGGGGGGAGCACCTTGTCATCCGTCACATAGCACTTTGGATACTGGCGGGCCGAGGCGTAGCCCAGTGAAGACTTCGGGAAGTACATGTTATCCCGCTTCTCTAAGCCCATCGTGCAGGCGATGGATCTGCGGGGGATCCCACTGGGGCCGGCCAAAATGATCCCCTGGGCGCGTGAAAACATCGCCACGTCGTGCAGTATCTTGTCCTCAAATTTAACCTGCGTCTCCCCCCCTCCTGCCTCACCTTCAATGGCATCTCCAATGTTCCCACCCTCCTACTAAAGTCAGGAAGTGTGTCACAGCCCGGCCTGCGCCACCGGCAGCTCGGCCGAATGGCCGTGTGTTTCGCATCATTCACCCGGCAAGCTACAGCTCCAGGCGGTAGAGCGCACCTTCACGTGGTTATGGTAGTACTTGAGGGCAAGGTACAGAGCTCCAGGGAACCCCAGGGCGAAGCCGCATATCGCGAACGCCGCGAAGATCGCGGCGACGGACCATTGCGTCTTGAAGCACGCCACCGATGCGTCCATCTGGAGCCAGTACTGGTCCTTCAGGTTCTCGTCGTCATACTGCATCGGCGTGCACAGGAACATGTACACGATATTCACGCTCACCCTGTGGTGCCCAGCCCGGCACAACTCCTTAGTCCCTGTGGCGTGTGCCTCGCTTGTCACCCTCCAAACCAAGGCATCCCTGCATCGTTCTGGCACCACCAATCGCAAGGTGGCGTAACGGCCTGCTGCCAGCGGAAGCATGGCTGAAGTGGCCGCAGGTGGGTGGGGATTTGCCACGGTTGGGAATTGGGTGTGGCAAGGGGTCCCACTATACCAGGGCCGATGGCAGGCGAGCAGTGATGCGGCCAATTGCCTCGCGACACGTGTGCCGACTGATTCATGCTGGCATCTGTTTCTGAGCACGGTGCGAGGGGGCGTCCGGAAGAGGCGGGGCCGGGCCTCACCCGGCGTGGATGAACTGCGTGAAGAAGAGGCACGCGGCGGTGCAGATGTTGGCCCAGGCCTCGCGCCACTGGCGCTCATTCTCCATCTGGGCCACAACGTCGCCCACATCTTCCAGCGGGGAGCGCGATGCCAGCCGTGAAAACGTGGAGAGATCTGCCCCGTGCCCGCCAATCCTCGCGATCAGCTCTGCACAGCTCCATCCCGAGAGGCTCCGAGCGCAAGCAGCGGGCTCTCCGTCTCCCCGAGCACGTGGCCATGATTTGGTGCCTCACGCAGCCTGCTCAGCACGGTTCGCTTCCAGGGATCACAAACACGCGCCTGTACCATTTGTCGGTGGGACATGCGGAGCTCCCTGCATCACATAAACGCGACGTATTCCGCGACGTATTCCCTCACAACCGAACCGGGAAGTTCACACCGGAGATCGGCGTGCGATCAAGGAGATCATCAAATTCCTCGGAAAGTGCAACATGCCCGAGCCCGAGGGGGTGCCTTGCGCTGGGCCAGCGTTTGCGTGCCAGGGGGGTTGCTACGCGTCACCTTTGGGCCCCTCCGGCTGCAGCCTTGCTGGGTAGTAGTATCTTTTCAAGCGCCGCCACCATATTCGGACAAAGAACACAAAGACAAACGTCCCGCAAATGAAGAAGGGTGTGAGCATACTGTTGCCGGTGCCCCCAACCATTGCCCCCATTGCCCCCTCAGCCTTCTTCTGCCCCTGCTGCACCCTCCCGCCAAGCGGCATGTGCGCTCGCGGTGCCATCACTTCGCGCGGAGCCAAGCTCCAGGGGCCTGGGGCACCACCTGATGTAGAACGATATCCAGAATGTCGACTCGTTGGCCACAAGGCTCGAGGAGAAGTGGTAGCGAATGCACGAAATGTTGAACATCCTGTGGCGCCCCACCCGCTCGCCACGTGCCCATCAGCTGCCGCGCGTCTGTCATGCACGCTCGCCACCTGGCGGAGGTCTGTGAGCGGCAAAGATCTGTGCGTGGGGCATCTCACAGGACATCGGCTGGATTCTGTGCCAAGGGGCAGCGCGCGCGTAAGGGGAGCTGCCATTGGGCCGGCCGGCGGGGGAATCCAGCCGGCGCCTCCACCCAACAGGCGCGCGGTGCGCAAGCGCGGCACCTGCTGAGGTCTACGTTGAGGAACCCGAGGAAGTTCAGCACAACGATGAGCTCCTGTGGCAGGTTTGAGTTCTGCAGAATCGTTGCGGTATTGCTGATCACCTGCAGGTACCTGCAAGCCCCCCAGGAGCGCTCCCCCCTTACCGGTCAGCCTGGGGCCACGGGTGAGGCACCCGGAAGTGACGGCACAGCCCACAGCTGACTGCTCTCAAGGCGGCGCCGGGCAGGACTCCTAGGGTTTTACCCGGAGAGGATGCTGATGGCGGTGCGCGCTTTGCCTGCTTTCACCAGGGTCCGCGTGCTGTTGTTGCCCTCCTTCTGGCTGAACGTGCTTGCGAACGTTTTCATCGCCTTACGCGTGTGTTGCAGGCTCACCAAGACCACCGTAAACACCACCGTCACTACCATGAGCCCTGCCACAAGAATCATCTGCTCGAAAACCCGACCCGCCACAAAGCCCACACCTTCATGTGCCGGCGCGCGGTGCGTCATGGCGCGCCACCCGCCAGTTGTGGCAGGGAGGATCCTGTCATCAATTCTGTCCAGTCCGCGCCAAGCGTGCGGCGGGCGCCAGCGCTGCCAATGCGCCCAAAGCTAGCAGCACCTTCGCATCACTGTCAGCATGGAGCCCGCCCGGGTGGGCGCACCTGTGCCAAAACCCACACCTTGCCAGGGCACTTCACACATTCCGTGTACAAGAAGTAGTAACTTTGCGAGCACACCGCCAGTTTAGTACCACCGCACAGCACCACCGGGCTGTATGCGTCGGTGTTGCACAGCTTATCCTGCACCCGTCACCTCGCACACCTCGTCCCTCAGTGCCACTTTACTCGTTTTCTTGCTGTGGGAGCGGCACATCAAGCAGAGGCGTTTGACGCAGGGGTCACTTGTCACAGACGCACGATGCGCTGAGTTAGGTCAAACTTCTACAAAATTCGTTGAATTCGTTGAAAGTGCGCAAGTTTCCCGTTGAGAGGTCTTTTCACAGCGGTCAGACAGCCGTGGCAACGTCACGCAGCTTACGCTCAACTTATCTGTCAGTTCGCCAGTGTCTTTTCCTCAGCCCAAAATTCATCAGCCGAAACGCATCACGTGTTCTGGTTAAATTGGAGCCTGCGGAATCAGTTAGATCAAAATCAGCAGCTGAGTTAGATCTAAAGGCTTCACACACAACAGTATTTAGGAGTTCCGCCCGTGGGAATCCGCAGCTCTGTTCTTTTGCCTTCGCAAAAGAACTTCACAAGAAATTTTTCCTCGCGGAGAAATTCTTAGTGCGGCACACTGCAAAAAATTTTACCCCACATTTTAACGTTACTGTGGAAGTTTAAACCCTTGACGACTTACTACAATGAACGATCAAGAAGGTGAGCAAAGCGCGTCGGAGAACAATGCCGGCGCGGCTGGACAACCGGCTGCGAAGTCCGGGATGGAAGTCCTGTTGGAGCAACAGGGCGAAATGATGAAGCTCATGATGAAGCAGATGGAGACTCTCGCAGCGAGAGTTGAAGTCGCGGAGGAGGCGGCAGCGAAAGCCGCTTCGCAGGATGGTGGTTCCGCTCAGAGCGGAGACGCGGAGTTGGAGGCATTAAAAAAGCTCCCGTATGTTCCACACGTTGAAGGGAATCCGTTCCCTGCGAGACCTGCAACACTGGAGACGGACATGCCGCAGATGTACGACTTGTACAACGACAAGACCTACGACGCCCTCTCCAAACGCACCAACTCGTCCATGCGTTACGAGCAGTTGGTGCTTGCCCCTGCGCTGTCGTACATGCACGATGCGATTGCGTTTTCCGAGGTGACCCTGGACTGGTGTCAAGATGAAAAGGACCCCCCAACGGTGGAGGAATTGAGTGAGCGCGTTTTCGCAGCGCACAACACGTTTAAGGGCGTTTTTTCGCTCCTGAGCAACCGTTACACCATGTTGCAGCTCAGAGCGAGCATGGAGTCTGATGCTACGTCGCACGGCGGAGCTGAGGCGTTGCGGGCGAAGTTGGCCTTCATCGAGGAGAAGGTGTACGCAGGCAGCGACGGGTTGGTGAGCGACTCAGTGCTCACGAAGTGGTTGAAGGAATTCGACACCACGAAGGCGAAGGCAGTGATGAACACGCACGCCAAGGCCAGCGCCAAAGTTTCGACTTTTCGTGACCGTCAAGCAGGCAAGGGCAAAGGCGCTGGAAAAGGTGAAGGTGGCCGCGGCAGCGGCAAGGGAGGTAAAGGGTCAGGGCTTGGGCGAGGCGCCCAAGCCCAGACCTAACTTTCCGATCACGGAAAGGTTGGACGCCTTCCGCCCCTCGGGGCGTTCAACGGAAAGAGCCCACCCTGCAGGAAAGGGTGCGGAGCAGAAGGGGGGCATGGCGCGCAGCTGGCGCGAACTCAGAGGTAATGCAGTGGATCAGCAAAGGGGCAAAGATGCGCTGGGTCGACAAGGCGCCTCTGCCTTTCGATCACGGAGTGTCGTTGGGCGACGCCACCCCTCCGCAGCTGGAGTGGATGGCCGCAGAGACCGAGCGGTGTCTCAAAACGGGCGCATGGGTGCGAGCGAGGAGGCGACGACACGTATCCCGAGTGTTCCTGGTGCCGAAGCCGGGGACGAACAAGTGGCGTCTTGTGATGGACTTCCGCTGGTTGAACGCTCACTGCGTCAAATCTCGCTGCAAGATGGAGACGTTGAAGAAGCTGCGTCGGCTCGCCAAGCCGAACGACTGGTGCTTCAGCTTCGACCTCCAGGACGGTTACCACGTCGTGGGGATCGACCCCGCCTTCCAGGAGTACATGCAGTTCGACGTGCGGGGGGAATTATTCCAGTGCGGCGCCCTTCCCTTCGGCTGGAACGACTCGCCACGAATCTTCGTCAAGGTCATGAAGGTGCTCGTGGAGTGCCTGCGTTCTCCGAGATCCGCGGAGGATCGGCGGGAGGTGCGGAAGCTGCAAAGTGGAAGCAAGGTGCGACGACGTTGGGCAGTTCGAAGACGAGCTGGAGGATGCGGCCGCGAGGAGCATCAGCAGGGGGCGCGGGTGCTCCCTTACATGGACGACTTCCTGTTGCTGCTAAGCAGCAGGATCGAGGCGCTCAGGGCGCGCGAGCTGACATCTCGGGTCTTGGTGAGACTCGGATTGTCGCGCAACGAGAAGAAGGGGCAATGGGAGCCGACGCAGCTGGTGGAGCACCTCGGGCTCGAGGTGGACCTCAAGGCGGGACAGTTCCGCGTGACACCGGCGAGGCTGCAGAAGATTCACCTCCAGTCCAAGGCGCTTCTCAGCGAGGCGTCGCGACAGCGGAGGTGGCTCCCAGCTCGGAAGCTGGCAGCGTTCACGGGGCTCTGCCAGTCTGTGTATCTGGCAGTCCCTCCGGCGAGATTGTATCTCAGGGAGCTCCACTTCGTGCTCTCCACGAGGCGGGGATGGGGCGCGAAGGTGAAGCTCACACGGCAGGCGTGGAGCGACATCGAGTGGTGGCTCAGGCTGCCGGCTCAGAGCCGGTGGAACGGTCGCAAGATCTGGCGCAGCCCCACGAGAGCGAAGGTGCACACCGACGCGTCTCTGTTCGCATGGGGCGGGGTGCTGAACCTCAAGCACGCGGCAAGAGGATTCTGGTCCGACGAGCTACGGCATCTACACATCACGCACCTGGAGTTGGAGGCCGTGTACAAGACGGTGCAATCCTTCCTGAGAGAGCTCACCGGCAAGGTGGTGCGCCTCTACTGCGACAACCAGGCGGTGGTGGCCATGCTCTCGCACTTCACGTCGCGCAACCCGGAGCTGATGCGGCGGATGCGGCGCCTGTGGATCCTGCTGGACTTAAACGACATCGAGCTCCAGGCGAGGTACATCAGAAGCGAGGCAAACGAGTGGGCCGACCGCTTGTCTCGGGACCGGGACCTGGACGACTGGCGGCTGAACCGCAGGTGGTTTCAGTGGGCGGAGCGGGAATGGCACCAGCACACCGTGGACCGCTTCGCCTCGGAGCTCTCCGCCCAGCTGCCGCGCTACTACGCACAGTGGCACGACCCGGGGTGCGAGGGCGTGGACTCTTTGGCCTTTTCCTGGCTAGGAGAGGTCAATTGGGTCAACCCCCCGTGGTCCCTCCTCGACGAGGTGGCGCACAAGCTGCGGGAGGAGAAGTGCGCCGCCACGGTGGTGGCGCCCTACTGGCCGGGGCAGATGTGGTTCCAGCAGCTGGAGGCCATGGCCGACGAGGTGGTGATCTTGCCCCGGGGCAGGGACCTCTTTACTCCCAGCCGGCTAGGAGGGTCCGAGCTGCTCGGGGCCTCAGGTTGGGACGGCATCATGTTCCGCATCTCCGCCTCCCGGTGAGCCATTACCTGCAGGATGGGAGGCGGGCAGCCGGGCAGGCGCCACAGGCGGGGCTGGCGATTGGCCTCAAGGTGAAGGTGTACTGGCCCCAGGATGATGCCTGGTACACCGGTACCGTGGGTGACACGGGGTCGGACGGCCTAACCCACATTGCCTACGAGGATGGTGACAAGGAGGACCTGGACATGAGCAAGGAGAGGTATGAGGTGCTCCCGGCAGCGGTGCAGGAGGTGACTAGCTGGGATGCGGCGCTTCAGGAGCGCTGGAGAGGAGAGTTGGGGGACAGCTCCCTCACTGAGCTGGCAGTGCAGATGCAGGGGGCAGCATTGGGCGGCAAGACGGTGGGCAACTACCGGCCGAAGGCTCGGGCCTTCATGGCGTTCTGTGAGGCGGAGGGCAGACAGTGGCTTCCGGCAACGGGGGCCACGGTGAGGCTGTACATTGCTCACATGCTGGACAAGGGCACAGTGCAGGCGTCCAACATGCAGCCCTACCTATCCGCCATCAACAACTACCACGAGGACATGGGGTTCCCCGGGCCTGCCAGGGGCCGGGCGATCTCCAGAGCAGTGAAGGGCATGGCCCGCCTCCAGGTGCAGGCGGCTGAAGCCGCGGGTGAGGAGCAGACGGTGCGGACCTGGCTGCCTGCCAGGCATGTCTCGGCAGTGCACGCGCACGGGCTGGGGCTGGAGCCGGTGGGCCGGGCAGCTACGGAGCTGCTCAGGGCGTGCACCTACGTGGTGTTTGCCTTCGTCACCTTCGGCCGGCCGGAGACGGGCGTCTCCATGCGCAGGGAGCACATCAGCATCACAGGTGAGGACATCTCCGTGGTTCTCCACAAGGAGAAAGGCAGGGGGCACGTGCGCCTCAGGAGGAGGCTCACCATCCCCGCGGCGGGGGTGGCGGGGCTTGTGCGGCTCCTGCAGCACTGGCAACAGGTGCGGGATGCCTGTTGGGGGCATCGCCCGGTGACGGGCTCGGAGGTGCAGGGCAGCTACTGGAGGCTGCCGTGGGAGCAGGGAAAGCTCCAGTCGGCGCAAGCTAATGGCTGGGTGCAGTTGGCATTGGGGAAGCTTGGGTGTGTCCCTCCGGAAGGGGGACACTTCTCTGGCCACAGCACCCGCAAGGGGGCTTGTACCTGTGCCAGGGCTGTGGGCGCGGCGCTTGAGAAGTGCTGCTTCCTGGGCGGCTGGTCTCAGCTGTCCTCTGCCATCCACTCCTACATTGACCCGGCAGCTGTTCCCGACGAGCACATGGAGAAGTACTTCGGGTGGACCACTCCGAGATGGCGACAGCAGCAGCAGCGGCAACCTGGCACGGAGCAGTGTGCCTAATGATCTCTGTTACATGGCAATGAGATGTGAAGAGCAAAAGAAATGGTTAAATTGGAGCCTGCGGAATTTTAGAGGTTTCTGTGCCGGTAGATCGATCAGAGTTTCCTGAGCCGTTAGATCAAAATCAGCAGCTGAGTTAGATCTAAAGGCTTCACACACAACAGTATTTAGGAGTTCCGCCCGTGGGAATCCGCAGCTCTGTTCTTTTGCCTTCCCTACCCACCCAACCCAAAAGACTCTAAACATTTTGCCTTAGAAGCTGTGCATCAGCCTAAAAAGCATGTGAAGCTGTGAATCAGCCTAGAAAAGACATTCCAAAAAGAGATTTTCTCTCACACACTTAAAAGCATGTAAGAAGAAAGCTATTTTTAATGAAATGCTATGCAGTGTGCCTGTTGGCAATGAGATGTGAAGAGCAAAAGAAACAGCAGTGTCAGTTCTCCAGTGCCACAGTCGCCAACAGTTTCAGTTCCACCGTTGCCAGTGCCAGATCCGCGTGAACAGAGTGTACAGACTGAAGGGAGCTGTGAGTTGAAAAAGCGCATGACCGAATTGACCGCAGAAAACGTGGAGTTGAAACAACAGCTTTCTGAGGCTGATAAGTATGTAGAAGCATTGGAGGAAGAAAGTAACTGCACGTGGCGAACAGATCAGCGCACTGAAGGAAACGGCCTCTGATCCGGATCTTGAAAAACGAGTTGCGGACTATAGCGGCCCGATTGACTGACTGAGAAAGAGTCTGGATAACCTTGAAAAATACCCAGGCTGTAGAAAGAGACTGCAGTTTTTGTCTGAAGAAGTGATCAGACTGGCAAAGTTAGTCGCTGAAAGAAACGGCCGCATCGCTGAACTTGGTCCGGTGTCACCACTTCTGTTGGAGGGCCATCTTCCAACGTCGGGGCCTCTTAGAACTGTAACAGCTACTGTACAACTCTAAGAGCTACTGCACAGAGCGTTGGCCAAAGATGCCTGGTGCTCTCGATGGCGCAGCGGCCGGGGGAGGAGGGGAGGAGGGGGGCTTGCATGCTCAACGCGGCCGACACACCATCGAAAATGACGTTTGAGCAATACCCCGTTCGAGAGAACGAGCTGTCATGCCAGTGGAATCCGAATCCGAATGCGACATCCCAGTCTAAGTTTGCACATTCAACATATGCACAGGTGACATGAGCCCCATATTTGGAACCCTTCCCCCAAAACCTCTCCGTTGAATTTTTGCATGTGTTCTAGTCATCCTCGAGCCCGTCGGCACACACGAATTCAGAGGGGCATGTTCTGGGGAAGGAACACATGTTTCTCGCGATTCGCATGTCGACCGCGTTTAGCATATACGGGGGGTGGGTGGCTTGGTCACCAGCACGAGGGGCAGCTCTGCGGTGCCGTTGAAATAACGAGCTTCGGTGGTTTCCGTGGTGCAGGCATTGCTCACGTGGCACTCCTCCACGCGCTCAAGGAGGCACACCGTGTCCCCATCACAGTACTGCACGTTTGGGCTCAGTGCATACCCTGCGCACCCATCCCCAGCGCTCCCACCTCAGCATCCCACGTTGGGCTTTAGCATCTTGCTGTCTAACAGACCGCGCTTTGATGCGCCTGGCAGAGGCTCTTGCGCTTTGTGCCGGTGACGCTGGGGGTGGAGGGAGGGTGACGCTGGGGGTGGAGGGAGGGTGGCTTGGAGGTGACGCTGGGGGTGGAGGGAGGGTGAGGGTGACGCTGGGGGTGGAGGCATGCTTCGGTGTGGCATTGCAGTGAAAGAGACTGTCAATGGGCACACACCACCGTTTCTTCATACCGCCACCAACAAGCAAGAGAGAGTCGTTCCAAACAGAGGCGCGCCTCCACTCTCTTGACTCGGGAGAAATGTGAGAGGGCTCCCATGCAGCATCCATATCGGACGAGAGCACATTCCGTTTCAACTTGTGGGAACCGCCTTGCAATCACACTCACCTTCGTTGTTTCATCAAAATACATACGTAATGCAGTCTCATCAACGAAGGGACACGCCACGTGGCGGCCAGCAGGGGACCGAGGAGGAGGTGGGCATGAGAGGGCAAAGCACAGCAGTGCCCTGATGGCCGCTAAGACATTCAGTCAGCTCACCGCCCGGTTCCACACGCTGCACATGAGCACCGAGCCCAGAGCCGCGGCATCGTCTGCCACGTCACCTTGATCTGATCATCTTGTCATCTTGTCATCTTGTCATCTCAGCACGGCCAGTCATGGCGCCCGGCTGTGGGACAAAGCGCGGACGTCCTCACCTTGCTCGATGAAAAACTTGGCCCCGCCCATGCAGGTGATGCCCTCGTAGTCCGAGCAGTGAGTGCAGGCGCTCCGGTTGTCGATGCTCAGGTAACCCTTAGGACACCTACGCCGAGCTCAAGCATACCCCCCTGCAGCTCTTCAGCGCGTCGCATGGAGGCTGGAGGGTCAGTCTGTCCACGAGTGCAGTCCGGGAACGCCACAGCGGACAGCAGTGGAAGGGGCGCCAGCCGCACGGGCACAACAGGCGGTTTGGCGCGGCTACGAATGAGCGGGCGCACAAGGTGCACTTCATGGCATCCTCGTTCAGGGATTCGCCGATGACGCAATTCCGGAATGCCACATCGATGAACGTTTCGACGTCCCCTTCCGCTCCCGCCTGCTCGTCTGGGATGTTGACGCTCGCCTGCTTCGAAGCGCGGCGCGCCCAGCCGGCACCGACTCAAAACCGCAGCCAGAACCGCCAGCGGCAGGCATACGGCAAATGCTGCGAAGGCGCCGTCGCGCGTGAGCCAAGGAGGTCTACGCTGTGGCAAAACTCGTAGAAAAAGTCGGCGATCATTCGTGCGGCTGCGGGTCGCACCTTGAGCATGTGCGAGGTGCCGGGAAACGCGGTCAGGTTGACGTCCTTGAAGGGGATCATCCGGTACTGGTCCGAGACGACTGTGTCGCCGACCACCGATATATGCGCCGACTGGGAGCTCTGTCGATGGCAAGCCGAGTCGCACGTTTCCAAACCACTCATTTCCCCTCCGTCGCTACCATCGCATGTGAGCACGATACGTGATGCGGCGCTGGCCCCCTAGCCCTGGCCTCATATGAATCACGTCCACCTCACTTTAAAGAATCCTGCTCCCCCTTACCCTGGCTTCTGCCCGCGCCTCCACCCTAGCTCCTCGCCCAAACCGCCACCCCTCCCTCCCTATCGTTTGCAGCTCCAGACTCGCGTGTGCATGTCCCTGCCTTTCCGAGCTCCTCGCATCCTTTGCGTGCTCTTCCTCAGCTTCCGCAATACCACGTGCTCTTTCGCTACACCCCCAATACTGCGCGCTTCTCTTACGTCTTTTTGTGCAACGCGCTCTGGCGCACTTACCGAAGCTCCTCACATCCCCGACATGCTCCCCATCTTCCTGAACATCATCCTCGGCGCACTCCGGCGCTGCTCCCTCCTCCCCGCCCGCTCCCTCCTCCCCGCGCCTCTCACTCACCTCTCGAAAGTCGCCTTCGGATTCAAGGGTGGCCACAATCTCTTCGGACTCCGAGAAGGTGACGAGGCGCCTGTAGAAGTCGGTGCACGCAAGTGCAATCGACGGCACCGCGTCACCGCTGGTGAGCCCCTCCAACCGCTGCAGGCTTGGGATGGTCAGTGCCATGTCACGCGGCCAGTGCTCCAGCTGAAATCAACATCTCCCCCATGCCAAAGTTTCTCTCAGCTGCCGCTCAACAAGCCGCGCTCCGGGGGTTTGGGCGCGCGAGCGAGTCGCATCCACCAGCATGCGGCACTTGCATGCACCGCACCAGGGGCCGCTCGCCGGTGCAGAAGCGGCCTGGCAGGCTACCGCGATTGGTTATATGGATGGACGCACAGCACTGGCCAGAGCAGTGCCTTTGCTCTTCTGTTGCCGGGCTGGGAAATAGCTCAGGAGAGGGCCTGCAAAGCATTGATGGACGCCACGTGGCTCGTCCCTGAAGCCCCACAGCCCGGCTGTGCAGGCACCCCAAAGGCCGCCTCGCCACTGGGGGCTCAATGCAGATGGCAGGAGGGGAGGCGGGTGGGTGCGGACCTCCTCCGCAAGGTAGAGGCTGCAATTCACCATTGGGGTGCCGTATCGACTTCCCCATGACGCCCAATTATCGCCATAATCCTGATGCTTAAACCTGCACGCGTGGCAGATTGGCTCCACCTGCTGCAATCCCTTGCTGTGCCAGAAGATTGTTGCCCCACCGCCGAGCGCCCAATTGTTCTGCTCCCCCCGCCCCGTCCCCTCCTCCCCCGCACATCAGCCCACCCGCACACGTGCGCAGCATGCGCCTGCCACGAGAATACAGCTTTGAAGTTGGCAGGACGCGTGCGCGCTCGTGGACCCACGGCGGTCCGTCCTGGCCCCAGTTTAGCACCGCATGCATGCCCCTGCCTGGCTAGAGGCCGTGGCACACGCTCGCGGACGTGCCCGACTGCCCCCCTCCCCGCCTACTTGCCATGTGCGGGGAATACCTCCGTTCCGCAGCACGCGACGCGATAGGGTGAAGGTCAGGCGCGTGCGCGCAGCATCCTCAAACTCGACATGCGCCTTCTCTCACCATCAGGGTCGAGGGGATGATAGGGCGTTTCGCAGCACATCTCTCCCCTTCTTAGAGCTGCGAGGGCCCCCTCTGCCTGCGGGCCGGCGCGGCCAGGAGCACTCACCAGGAACCAGATGTCAGCGAGGAGACTGGGGGTGCCCGGGTCTACTGACAGGAGCACTGCGGCCCCGTCGCGCCGGGCGATGTTGTGCTCGAAGACGCTGCGCGTCATCGCGATGACGGAGCGGTTCAGGGCCATCACCCCGCCCCCGTATGAAGAGCCTGGTCGCCAGCCGCCCCGCACTCTGAGCGACCGCAGTGCGCAGGTCTACTGTAGGCAGCAGTGCCCAAATGGCGGGCAGCGCATCATGTATGCAGCGTATGCCACATACGGCGCAGCGCCTCGGATGACACATGCAACGCCGTCAATGCCTGTGGCTGGAGGGGGTGTTCGAATGCATGCAGCTCCGCAGTAGCCGCGAGCGATCCAGAGCATACCACGTGGATCCCTCGGGGCGGAACACAAGAAGCGTCTTTTGTGGTGGGTCATGTCAGTGGCCGCCTCAGTGTCAACTGACTCCAATGCCCCGTGGCCACTAAGGCAGGCACCTCACCGCTTCCTCAATCAACTTGAAGGCGGACCACACTGCCGTACCGCTGTAGATGCTCTGGAGGACATGGCGCCGCCCGGGCAGCGCTGCGCCGCCTGGGCGTGGATGCGCTGCGCCGCCTGGGCGTGGCTGCGCTGCGCCACCCGGGCGTGGCTGCTCAACCCACGGAGTCTTGAGATGCTGAATCTGCGCAGTCATTCCCGTGGAGGGGCCCCGTGCAAGGAGGGGCCGCCGGGGAGCATGCCGCGTGCATGAGTACGACAGCAAGCGCAGAGTGCAAGCAGGTGTCGTGTGACAGGCGGTCTCACCAGTATCCACCGCAGGGCACTCTCGCTGTCCGCCCCAGGCCCTACAGGCATCGATCGACGCAGAGCAACAGTTCTCAGTATTGTTCCATCCGCAATTCATGCTGTTGTTGGAAAGCTTGCACATGACTCGATGGTTTGAAGGGCACCGTGCGCGGCCGCCTGTTTGCCCACCATATCCCGCTCCCTCTCCCCTCCCAGGGGGTCAACCGCGTGCCCACGTCCCCTCACCCCTGCGCAGGGAACAGCTTCCGTGCCGCGCATTTCCAAGTTGTGGCAAGAGGTCACAACTGTGCTGTAGTAGCAACCTGCCGCGGTGATAGCAGCAGTAGCAACCTACCGCGGTGATAGCAGCAGTAGCAACCTACCGCGGTGATAGCAGCAGTAGCAACCTACCGCGGTAATAGCAGCAGCCCCACCCCTCAGGATGCTCAAACACTGAACATAAAGACCCATCGTTGCACTCGAGTACGTCCTCCACGCAGCAGGTTGGGGCCTTCCAGGTGCACATTCCTGAACCCCCCATCACCCCGCCCTTGTGCCCATCGCCCCGAGCCAGATGATGCCGATGATGATGCCGGCCGAACTATGCAGCTCATAGGCAAATGACCAGTTATCCCCAACCCTGCTGGCCCGGCATGCGTGACTGTCACCGTGGGATTCATCCCCAACCCTCCTGGCCCGGCATGCGTGACTGTCACCGTGGGATGCATCCCCAACCCTGCGGGCCCGGCATGCGTGACTGTCACCGTGGGATGCATCCCCAACCCTGCGGGCCCGGCATGCGTGACTGTCACCGTGGGATGCATCCCCAACCCTGCGGGCCCGGCATGCGTGACTGTCACCGTGGGATTCATCCCCAACCCTGCTGGCCCGGCATGCATGACTGTCACCGTGGGATTCATCCCCAACCCTGCGGGCTCGGCATGCGTGACTGTCACCGTGGGATGCATCCTCAACCCTGCGGGCCCGGCATGCGTGACTGTCACCGTGGGATGCATCCTCAACCCTGCGGGCCCGGCATGCGTGACTGTCACCGTGGGGTTGTCAGTGGCGGCAACGAACGGCGAAATAGCAAGCACGCCCTGCCGGGTTGCCTCAGGCTCACCGAGTTTGGCCTCGCCGGCAACGACGGAAGTGTTCAGAAATAGTTTCGCGTTGTCGCTCGTCAAGATACCGCCGCCGTAGTATGCTGTGTTCGATTGAAATGCAGAGTCAAACAAGTTCAAGCTTGCACGGTTCGTCACAAAGATGGCGCCTGCTTCCCGGACCACCGCGCCACGTCAGCACAGCGCATCACCACTACACGAGATCGCTGCGATCTGCTGATTGGCATCGCGCAATGACGGCCGCTTAGCAGGTGCAAGAAATGGCAAAAGATGACGGCCGCTTGGTGGGCACAAGCAAGAGATGACCGCCGCTTGGTAGGCACAAGCAAGAGATGACCGCCGCTTGGTGGGCACAAGCAAGAGATGACGGCCGCTTGGTGGGCACAGCAAGAGATGACGGCCGCTTGGTGGGCGCAAGAGATGACGGCCGCTTGGTGGGCACAAGCAAGAGATGACGGCCGCTTGGTGGGCACAAGCAAGAGATGGCGGCCGCTTGGTGGGCACAAGCAAGAGATGGCGGCCGCTTGGTGGGCACAAGAGATGGCACAAGCAAGATGACGGCCGCTTGGTGGGCACAAGCAAGAGATGGCGGCCGCTTGGTGGGCACAAGCAAGAGATGACGGCCGCTTGGTGGGCACAAGCAAGAGATGGCGGCCGCTTGGTGGGCACAAGCAAGAGATGACGGCCGCTTGGTGGGCACGAGCAAGAGATGACGGCCGCTTGGTGGGCACAAGCAAGAGATGACGGCCTTTGGTGGGGTCGAATTGGGAGTCGGCGGCTCGATACAAGGCAATTGTGGCGGTCAGTAGTGGCGGTGGCCGCTTGACAAGCTGCGATGGACAGATGACGGGCACGGGGTGGGATGTACCACCGGCAGAGGAAGTGTTGTTGGTGAGCGCGTTTCTCCTGAGGCGCCCCCCCCATCCCGTGTGGACAGACCCTCCGATTTTTCAGGACCGCATAGCCCTTTTGCAGCTGATGTCTGCCAATCAGTCTGCGACCAGGATTGCCAGCTGTCTGGCGCCCAGTGTCAGCAGCGCCGCGCTCAAAGCGCAGCAACACGGCGCTCGCCTCGCCACGTCCCATGCGCGTGCTCACATCACAGATGTACGGTGATGCACACGCTAGAATGATCGCCATGTAACGACTTGCTGGACCATTCCCATCTCAGAATGGATGGAAGATGTGCATATCATAGAGATTGCTGTGTGATTTCGCACAATAACCAGTCATGTTAACACAGGATAGTTTGGCGCGTTCGCGTTACGCGGACTGCGTCACGTGCAATCCTCCCTGATTTCCTTGCTCATGGATGCAGCATGTGCGCGCCGGCATTACAAGCGCGCCGCGGCGATCATCTCTAATCCCGGGGTCAGCATGAGAATGGCAAGGTTGGTGCAGATCCCTGAGGGTGCCCATCTGAATCCAAACCGTCCAATGAGGGTGCCCATCTGAATCCAAACCGTCCAATGAGGGTGCCCATCTGAATCCAAACCGTCCAATGCGCTCGAGCTAAGAATACCGGCCCAAAGAGTTTCGTGAGAGCCCAAAGGAATATATCATAGTTCCATCCCCAGAATCCCGCGGGGCCGGTCACATTCAGATTCTTGCAACTGTTTACGAATGACCAGCCCAGCTCAGGCTGGGCAGCTCTCTACCAACCATCCTCTAGGTGGGCTCGGGCCGCGCACGTCATGTTGACTACCGTGTCGTCCGCCACCAGAAGTGCACCTGCAGACCCATCAGTGGCCTGCAGCCTCCACCGCCCCCTACTCACGCTCGGAGTATCCCATCTAGTACCGCCAGGGAGGATTGGCCGAGACCTTCCCGAAACCCCCCTACTCCTGCTCCCCCCACTGAAGGAAACAAGCAGATCAGGGTATCAAGCCAGCCATTGGTAAACCCTGCTGCAGGCGTTTGTCCAACATCAGCCCTCGGATCAGAAGCGTTTACTGCGGAATATTCACATCCGACGGATGCTAAGTCTCGGAGGTCATCATTAGTTCGTCATCTATTGTCCCACGGCCTTCAAATGCAGGGGGATCCCATACTGGAGATGCATATGGTAACGAACAAACAGTCATATCAGACAGAGTGGTTCCGTGTGCCAGCAAAACCCTCTGAAGTATTGCGGGTGGCCAATGGAAACTCCGAGCAGAGGAGGCGCACGTGGTTGTCCAAGAAGAGGTTGTCCACCAGGATGCCCCCTGCGGCATCTAGCATGCAGATCGCGCCTGCATTGGCTGTATTGGCCACCTCCAGGCTTCGTGTACTCGCGATAGAGAGAACTTTTCCGGCGTGGTTGCGAGTGAGTTTGCACCCCTGCGCATACCGCCAAATGCCGGCGCATCAGCCCAGCCGCTCTCCGCAGTTACCACTCCAACGCGCCACATCCGCGCCCACACAGGGCGGTGGTTCTGGGGGCAGGCGAGCATGGCGGTGGGGAGGTGGCTCAGGCAACAAGGGGGGTAGATGTGGACTGGCGTCAGAGGCACATCATCAGTGTGCAGGCGGTGCAGTTGCAGAGGCACTCAGGTGGCCCAGTGAGGCTAAGAGTGTCCCGTTCTCTACTAGCGAGCTCCAAAAAATCGGCATGAGTGTCCCGAAGTGTGTGGTGTATACTTTCCCTGGTGTGGTTACATAACGCAGCTGATCGTCCGTGACTATATGGTGCCGAAGGAATCGGTCCCAAGGGGTTTTTAGGGCATTTGCGGAGAAGCGCTCAGGTGGCCCAGTGAGGCTTAGGGGGTCCCATTCTTCACTAGTGAGCTCCGGAGAATCTGGATAAGTGTCCCGAAGTGTGCGCTGAATCCTTAGATCCCCGGTGTGGGTACATAGTGCAGCCGATCTTCTATGGTTATGTGATGCCAAAGGAATCGGTCCAAGGATAAGCCAGCCACAAATACGCGAGCTCTGGAAAATCCGGATAAGTGTCCCAACGTGTGTCCTGAATTCTTTGATCCCGGGTGTGGGTACACAATGCAGCCGACATTCCGCGGCTAGATGGCAACCTGCGCTCATCCCGGCCCTGGATGAGCTATTTGTGCCTGAGGGTGCTCGTGGGACCCTCTCGGCGCACTGCTGCGTGCCACAAGCAGCAGCGCCACGTGGGCGCGGTTGTCACCCCTTCCTGCCTCGCGCTCCTCAGTGCGGCACTGCGCCCTCTCCAGTCCATATGGAACCCCTTGGGGGGCGGGGGGGGAGTAAGGCATGGAATTCCCTACTTACCGAGATGTAAACTATGCCATCGTCATCATCAATGCTCCCCTCCCGTTGGATCCTATCAGCATCCTCCACAGACACACCAAGAATCTCCTTGTCCGCCAGCTGCGGGCACTGGGCGGCCGCCCGATAAAGAGTTGCGTGCGTTGTTACGGGCGCAGCACGAAGCACCCAATGCAGTGGAACGGCAGCAAAAGTCCCCCGTCTCCGATGTTAACAGCGCTTGGTGGTTTGCATTGGTGAAACCAATTTATATGAGACCGACACCCTTTGCAAAATCGACCACAGAGAAAGATGGAATTGCGCGGACCGTAGGGATGAATCATCGGCTTGTGCACAAGCGACCAATGGGAAAAGATTGCCCGAAAATACTCGCATCGACATCACGTGGTGAGAATGAAAACAGTCGATGCCGGATTCACCGCGCGCAGAGATCGGAGATTGACACTCAATCCACCATGGGAGATTGGAGGACCTACATCATGGCCCCGCCACATCCGTTATCAAGGAACTTCTGGAACTCCACTTGGTTGTCCTGGAAGACACAGTCGAGGACGACGACCCTACAATGCACCTCATCACCTCCCCCGCCACGTCGCCTCATCACCTCACGGCCCTCGCTACACATCCTACCCCGCCACGCCGCCTCATCACCATGCGGCGCTCGCTATCCCACGGCCCTCGCTACACATCCTCCCGCCGCGTCGCCCTCATCACCATGCGGCCCTCGCTACACATCCTCCCCGCCACGTCGCCTCATCACCTCACGGCCCTCGCCACACATCCTCCCCCGCCGCGTCGCCTCATCACCTCACGGCCCTCGCTACACATCCTCCCCACGTCGCTCATCACCATGCGGTCCTCGCTACACATCCTCCCCCGCCACGTCGCCTCATCACCATGCGGCCCTCGCTACACATCCTCCCCCGCCACGTCGCCTCATCACCTCACGGCCGCATAAGTTACGAGGCAGCAGCTGAAAATTCCGACCGCACGTCTCGGTGCATGCTCCCAACCCCGCGTCTCTGTGCATGCTCCCGACCGCACGTCTCCGTGCCCACCGCAGGCCTGCCAGCTGGCGCACGCAACGTCCAGAGGTAAGAGGCGGGGCCGGTAGCATCTAGCGCTGTATATGAAGGAGCGTAGGGGACGCAGGAAGCCGCACACGCCTGCACCAAAGTTCGCCCTTCGAGCAGATATGCTCTGCTGCTGGCTGTGCTGCACCAAGAGCTCCGCGAGAAGGCTGCCTGAGCGTCATATCCGAGCGTCATACCGGATGCTGCGGGGCCGGGACTCACCTGTTCACAAGGTTCCGTTCGTGCGTTCCCTCGGTGACGCTGATTGCCACAGCACCGCCCCCTTGGCTGGCACTATTCCCATGAAAGGTGCATCTGTGTACAGTCAGCGTTACCTGCCCAGCCCCAGGGCATCTCACCCCCATCCCCCAAATCCGTCAAGGGTGTCTCTTCTGAGGGACTTCCGGGAAGGCCATCTCAGCAATCAGGCTGATAGAACGCGGGTGAAGGGGCACCGGCACCAAACCCATGGCTTGATCTGAATCTGAGTCAGTGGGGCGCAGGCGCAGCTGCTTCAGGTTCGAAGCCATGCCCAAGCGTGGAAGCGGGGGGCACCTGATTCAGGCTCATGGCAGCCCCCGTGACAGCGCTGTTATTCTCAAAGCGACAATGTTGAATCATGCCCATGTAACAGTCTTCCGTCCCGGTGTTGTGAAAGCAGTCCCTGTAATACTGGATGGTGGTGTTGGGGCTATAATCGAGGATGGCAGGCCACATCAGCTCCTCGTTCTGTCACAAACGCACGCCAAACCGCACAATCACCCCGGCGTGGGTACATAGTGCAGTCTCCTGTGGCTACGGGGTGCCAAAGGAGTCGCAAGGATAAGCATGAACAATCACGCCAAGTGGCTTGAGGCATGCCAACTGAGTTCAGCCCGCTACCGTCCCCGCAGATGAAAGCAGCATGTAAGAGCAGGGCGGGTTCCTTTTACAACATGGACAGCGTAAAAGCGGCAGCATGAATGACGCCATGGCCCGTAGGCATGAAGCGCCACCGGGTGCGTCATGCACTTCGCTTATTCCACCGGCGCACGCACGCTTGGATGAGTAAGGCGATGTACACCGCGCAAATGCTTCAGCAGCCCACAGTGTGTCCCCTCCACAGACCCCTTGCAAGGGGGGCCACTATGGCATTCCAGGACAATATTGTCCGCAATGCTTGAATATGAATGGAAACTTTTGCACAGATTTGCTGTAAATCGTCGTTCAATCAATTATATGACACAATCTAACGATCAGCTGGGAAATCGCTCGCGCAAACATTTCCAAGCATTTTCAAACATTGCGGCCAATATTGCCCTGGAATGCCATACCAGCAAGCCAGGGTTGTGGCACATCCTGAGAGTTGATCAGCGGTGAGAGACCCCGAGGGCGGGTGGGATGGCGGGTTTCTGACAAGGGTGCATGGCAGCTTTGTGCAAGCCGCTTTGCTGGCAGCCATTGGGCGCGTCGCTGAGGGCAGATATGAGCGAGCAGCACTGGTCAGGCTGTCTGCAGAACCTTGCACCTGCCGCCCGCCTGCCACCGGAGTAGCACAGCCAGGTTTGCAGTGCCATCGTGGCGGGAATCGGGCCGGCAGTCACCATGAAGTGCTGGCTGCCTTCGAACATCTGAAAGGCGGAGTCGGTGTTGTCAATGAAGAGCGACCCGGCAATGATCATGATGCGGACGTCGTCAACCGGCTGATGCCAGACGGCCTTCTGGGTGTGGTCCGAGAACACGCAGTCATGCACAAATAAGTCACCCATCTTCATTTTAATACCCCCGCCGATGTTCTTCGCAAAGAGGGAGCTCTGTAAGTGCACCGAACCTGCCCCGACCCGGCCACGTTCTTCAATGCGGAGGGACATATTTAGGGGTTTACGGTTACCGAAGTTGCTGATATCGTGCGACGTGGTAGGTAGGTGTGTCCTAGCGCCAGAGGTGATATCCGCAAGGCGAGGAAAGGGAGGCGGGCGGCTGGCTGGCTGCTGTGGAACGAATGCGGGCGGCTGGTTGGCTGCCAGGCACGAGAGGAGGGCGAATGCTTGGCTGCTGGGGAAGAACCCATGTCCTCCATGCCGATCATGGGCTCCGTCTTGCTCGGGGAAGAGTTCTCGCGCAGGACGCAATCCCTCAAGTGCAATGTCATCCGAGTGAACAAGATCAGATCGCCCGGCGAGTTGCGCGTGATGTTACAGTCCAGGAAATCCAACTGGGTGTTTGCGTCGCCGAACACCACCGTCCGGGGGCCGTAGCGATTGCCTGCAAGGGGAGTCACAGCACAGAGTCGCCCACACTTAACGGGATATCGTGGTCCCAGTTGTGGGGTGCCCGTCAGGGGAGGGGGGGGGCAAACAGAAAAAAGCACAACTCTGGGTAGGGGCACACGAGGGATTTAAGCCCAGGTGTCATTTGGGACCCCAAGACGTATAGCAATCCAGTGCAGGGGGCGTGCGTTTCTCGTCCCCGTCCAGGTTTCCGTCCAGGTTTGGTCAGTCCGCATCTTCCTGTGGCTAAGTTTCTAAGAGAACCGACACTATACAGGAATCGGTGGCATGTAGCATGGCCTGGCACTGGAGGTCCGCCGCATCTCGCAAGCAGCTCCGCCTGCTGTGGCCTGGCAGTCAGGATTTGCGCATGCGAACACAGCGTGTGGCAAGACCCAACCATTTCCCCGAGACTATCTCGAGCCACACGCCCAACACAGCGAGGGACATGAAAGATCTCCACATGACACAGACACCTGGACGTGCTGATTAAAGACTAACAGAGGTGCCTCACGTTTTGGCCGTTGATGCTGCCGCACTATCCCACCACCGCTTCCCTGAGTCGCTGATTTGCAATCCTCTCATTTCACTGACACCACAAACTCCGCACTGCGGGAACCACGAGTCCGCACCTTCAACGCCGCGGACTTCTGCATTTCTAGGTGCTCAGGGGGCGCACAAACAAGGAACGCTGGAATGACACCAGGGGGGAGGACCGCGCAAAGAAAGCATGCGTGTATGCTGCCAGCGGGGGGCAGGTGTTGGGCAGGAGAGCACATCACATTTCTGTGCTATTGGGCGCGCACCGATATCTAGCAGCGTTTGGGAGTTGTTGAAGAAGGTGCACCGGTGGATGGCGACGCTCATCGGACAGAGCTCGGGATCCTTGATGCACGACAACTGGTCCCAGCTCGAGCTCTGACACGCCCACGCCAGCCACCTCAAGAGCCAGCGTATGGGAGTACAAGAGCCCGCCACGTGACCATGGGGTGTGCACAGAAGACAGCGCCCGGCTCATTCACGCCACAGCAGGGGAGAACAGTGGGGCTGCTGACGGAGAGACAGGACAGGCTGCTGAGGGAGAGACAGGACAGTGGGGCTGCTGACGGAGAGACAGGAGAGTGGGACTGCTGACGGAGAGACAGGACAGTGGGGCTGCTGCTGTCCAATGCTCCAGCGCACCTGAGGCAATCTGGCAAGACTGACGTACACGGCTGACGCCATCGTCCCTGCAGTATCACAAGCACGGCGGCGAACCGCATTATCGATGCAGAAGATCCCCGCCCCGAGAAACACGTGGGACAGCGCAGGCTGGAGGCGCGAAGCCCTTCGAGCGCCGCGTGCGCACATCACTGCCCCCGGCCATTGCGCCTAGAGAGGTCTCCCCCGCCAGGAGTGGTGGCCGGCAGGTTTATGACAAACGGGGTGAATCAGAAGTGGGTGAAAGAAATGAAAAAATTACCGACGCTGTTCTCAAACCAGCAGTCAAAGAAATCCACATGTCCAACTGAACAGCCAGGCAACCCCTCCCCCAGCCAATCAAATGAAGCTCATGTCCAGCTGTGCAGCCAGGCACCTCCCCAGCCAATCAAATGAAGCTCATGTCCAGCTGTGCAGCCAGGCAACCCTCCCAGCCAATCAAATGCAGCTCATGTCCAGCTGTGCAGCCAGGGCAACCCCTCCTCCAGCCACTCAAATGAAGCTCATGTGTGTCCGTGCAGCCAGGTAACCCTCCCCCAGCCAATCAAACGAAGCTCATGTCCAGCTGTGCAGCCAGGCAACCCCTCCCCCAGCCAATCGCATGCGGCTACATGTCAAGCCTCCGGTCATCTCGAACGCAAAGCAACAGACGACCGAGCCGCGTCCACCAAAATTTGATAACTGCAACGCACATTGTCGAGAACATTTTGCGGATAACACTTGGATGCGACCTAGAGGTGAGCCAGCAGCCAATGGGGGCTTCCGCAAGGCAAGAGGTGCAACATCAATCCGTGCTCAGCCGCTGAGGGGGCAAGCAATGCGGGGGCAAACATAGAGGGGGCAACTGGGCTTTGTCGGATCAATGCTGTCACGGATGACACCAACTCGTGTCCGTCTGATCAATGCTGTCACGGATGAAGCCAACTCGTGTCTGTCTGATCAATGCGTCGCGGATGAAACCAACTTTCGTGTCGTTTGATGTCTGTCACGGATGAAACCAACTCGTGTCCGTTTGATCAATGCTGTCACGGATAAAACCAACTGTCCGCTGTGCGCAGCATTATCGCACCATGAAGGGTGCGAAGGGACCGGCAGGGCAGGGTCAGGGCAGAGCCTCTGAGAGAGGTGCACACACCGGAAACGGCGTTTACGATCCCTGCTTTCCGCCCGTCGGCGTAGCCGTTGAGCAGCCGCAAGCCGCGCAGCACCAGGGACGAGGCAGCCGAGGAGACCTCCAAGATGAACACCTTGTGCTGGCCATCCAGCACGCAGGTCCCGGGATCCCCTCCGCACACCAACTCCAGAGTATGATAAATGGTGGCGAACGGGGACTCGAGTCTGTGTCAGCACGGGCTTGATTGCCTCAGTCTATTTCAGGGACACGCGATATAAGGGTTTCAGGACTCATCAACTTTCCAGAGCACATGTCGCAACAGGCACTGGAGAAAACAATGTGACGTTCGTCAGGTGAGAAGTGTGATCTTGAGCTTGAAGTTCCATAGAATGATGGCGAGCGCCTCGCAGATACCCCTTCTCCGCAGAGATGGCGCGGATGCAGTGCCTACGTCAGCACGTTGTGCCGTGTGTCTACGTCACAAACCTGAGATGCGCCCCAGATGGAATCTCGACATAGCTTACACTTGGGTCCTCAACTTGCTGACGGATTTCCGTCGTGATCGAGTCCTCAATCGTTATTGCGTCCTCCTGAGCAAAAGCCCCAAACAGGTCGAAGCTGCACCGCTTCCACCAGCTTAAGTGTGGAAGCCAGAATATAACGTACACGAGTGCACTCGCCCCCGAGGACCGCAGCGCCAGCAAGGCACTCAAAATATCCAGCTAGATAGCCTGGTGACAGCCTGGTCCAGTAGCGAGCCTGTGCCCAGGTACCCCAGGTACGGTTACTCCCCTTTGCTCCTCCCCTCCTACCCGGCCTCAGAACCACCCTCGACCCCTCTGCCCCTCCCATCATCTCTTTCCTCTACCCAGAAGACTGCCTACGGGGTTGTACCGAGTGCGGCCGGTGCGAATGAGGCAGGAAACGTTCCAACCCCCCTGCCTGCTGCGCAGCCCCCGAGTATTCAAAATGTCCAGCTAGATACTGTTGGGATACCTCACGTCCTCAGGCAGGCAGAAACATACCGTAGTCACGCACTCCTCGGTGTTGAAAAGATAGGAAACCGTTGACCCTGGCAGTTGCAACGAGCAGAATCAGGCGCCCTCTCCTTAAAAGTGCCGCACGGCATGCCTTGGTGTGTGTGCCACGCAAGTGGATGCACAAACACTTTTTCCTCACCTGTGAGCAGATAGAGGGGTGCAACAGTGCTCTAGATTTTTGCCCTCCAAATGTTTCACTGGGGAAGGGAGGCAAAACTTGTGGCTGGCTGGATGCATTTTCTTTAAAAGTCCGCGAAAACAAGAAGTCGGGCGCTGGGTGGCGAGCGTGTGGGTGCAATATTTAAGAGATACACTATTTATAACGCCTCAACAATTTAGATACCCATCTGCCTCAATCATTTCGAGACCCAACTGCAGTACGCGCATGTTACAGTGTGCTGGAACTTTCCTTTCAGAAAATTCAGCTCGTTCAGGGGCGTTCACAACTTCGCGATCGTGGCAGGCTGCACCCCGTACTGAGGGCTTTCTGCAAGGTGCCCTCTCACCGTGGCGCGTAGGTCCAGGGAAGAGGGGAGGCATACGGGACAGGAGTCCACCTCGGAGTATGGTGTACTTTCCTAAAGTACACAGGCCTTCAACGTCGCCTGCACGTCAAGCCGAGGCAGAATAGAACTTTACAAAATTTGTTCGGGCGCCATAATCCGTGTGCCTCCCTGCTGCTACCCTAATGCGGGACTCATCCGGCAGCCTCGTCCGCAGCCTCTCTTCCCAACGCCTCCCTGCTGCTACCCTAATCGGGGACTCATCCGTCAGCCTCGTCCGCAGCCTCTCTTCCCCCAGCGCCCTGCTGCTACCCTGTTGGGCTCATCCGACAGCCTCGTCCGCAGCCTCTCTCCCCAACGCCTCCCTGCTGCTACCTAATCTGGGACTCATCCGGCAGCCTCGTCCGCAGCCTCTCTCCCCACCGCCTCCCTGTTGCGCCACCCGAGTGAAATAGCTCCAGCTGGTGGTGAGCACAGCAGTAGGGCTCCGCGCAGAGAGTGGCGAGGAGGGCTCCACCTGGTTCACAGGAGGATGGGGCAGACTGCTGTCCACACTCTCCATACAGCGTTAGGGAGTTGCCATTCCAACCGTCGCCCCAAGAGTCAAACATCTCCAGTACGAATTCGGTTTCGGTGTCGGGAACGCAGATTTCGTGACAGTATCTGCCGGTTTCTTTGGGCGTGCCTGGTGAGGTTGCGACTTCTGCCAGACAGGTTCCCGGGATTCAAACACAGCCCTGCGATGGTAGACATGACCACTACGAAGACGATGCACCACGGGTACAGCAATTACAAAGAAATATTGTGACTAGTTGAACCATGATACTAGCTGAAACGAAGTTCTATACATGTATTCCGGTCCATCGCGAAGAGCATATGGAGTTTTCAAGCGTGTGAAACCTTGACACAAATGCCTTGTCCTTCGTGAGAAACACGATGCTTTACAGTTCAAGATTATGGCCACTGCTTAGGAAAGATTTAATCTTACGTGTCAACGACAAACTTAACAGGGTACAGAGCGTCGAGCTGTACTTGAGCATTGCCCTATAAGCGTTGGCAGATTTGTAGATGCCGAAAGAAGGTTCGTGGCTGATATCCCACCTTCATTCGTTAAGGTAAACACATTCCATTCACACTCCTGTCCGATCATCGCCATAATAACCGTCAAAACATCATGCCGTGTGCATATCGCAGGTGTACAAACTGATCAGCGCAAAAGGTTATGTCAAATAATATTACCGAAGATTCAGAACCAGGGACGACGTCGAAAGCTAGACGAATAAGCGCTTCACCACCTCCGCACGTATTCGGAAGGTAGCACTGCTCCGACGATAGTTCTTCCAATAGTCTACGCGTCTTCAAGCCAGCTGCAACATATATGCAGTTTGCCAAAAGTGTGCTAGCGACAAGTACAACATAAAAGCCAGTTCTCACAGAACGTTTCATCCTCTTTCAACGTGTACTTGTGTGTCAGTAGGGAACAAGTAACATCGCAGAGCACGAACGGCAGTTACAACGCGGCTAAAACGCAACGTGTGCGTGTTCGCAGGGTAGGCACGCGCTCTTCGATCGTTTACAGCCATACTATTCGAATACATTATCATCATCATAATTAGTTTCAACAAGTCCTGTCCAAATATCGCAACAAATAGTGAACACTCGTGAATATATCCGTGAACATATTCAGACAGCATGGGCCGATATCTGACGGCCGCTGTAGGTCCGCTATTTCATCAACGAGTCTAAACAAGCTCACAGTATCTCAATCGGAGAACATATTTTGGAAGAGGCTGCGAGAGAACATGGTAAACTCGCCCAGCACAGTAGGTCAACAGTATAATTTTACAATGCAAATCAAATAAAGAAGCCTATGTGTTCTCATTGTGGATAATTCAAAGTTTTGTAGATACGATTCAGACGTGAGCAGAGAGAGGCTATGAACAAAGTCTCTAGTAGAGTATTAGATGTGTTGTAACTGTCTCGTCGTCGTGGAACAAGAAGTATTCTTTCGGTTTTCTTAAGGGCAGGGTGCACTTGGGTTTCGTTTTCGACCAAAAGATAAATTGATACATCACATTTTCCATATCTAATAATGACCATTTACAATTAATTTTGATTTGACTTTGCAAATTTATAGCGCCAAAATCTGCAACATAATCCCCTATTTTAATTGGCCAGGATCCATGTATGGTGAGTCATCTTTGTATAAAAAAAAACCTTGGGCGAAGTTAACGTGTAGATTTTTGTCTAGAATTTTTAAATCAAGTAATGCAGATATAGTATATAGGCTATATACAACAGATATAGTATAAAAAAAGTATATACAACTGATAAATAATTTCTATAAATAAATCTACACGTTAACTTTACCCAAGGTTTTTTTTATATCCGACAAACACACCATTCTTGGATTCTAGCCAATAAAAATAGGGGGTCATGTTGCGATTTTCGACGCTATTCATTTATAAAGATGGCATGTTCACAATAGAAATTTAATTATTTTAAATATGGAAATTGTGATCAATATTTTTTAATTCTCGAGAACTGTGTCACCCTACCCTTAAGAATTATTCTAGCACTAGCGTCACAGGAAAGGAAGTTCCTAGCTGTGACACTGTAGCGTGTACAGTAGGGTGTAGGACTCTTCGCGCGTCAAGGTGAAGGTCTCGCTCTCGCCCGGCGGAGCGCACGGCATCGGCATCGGCAAGGTCTTGAGGTCTATAAATAAATAAAACAAAATTTCATTTATTTTTATAGAACAAACCAAGATCTCCAAAGTCCAAACTGAGTCATCATCATCAGATCACACCACTAAATATCACACCCAATCAAGCTCGTGTCTATACAGAAAGGGACAGGGTACGGGCGCTGGGAACTTTACTAAGTCACATGCTGACTGCATATCACGACTGCGTCTATCGCGTGAGAGACAGCGACACAGTGACCGCAATGAACGTCGCCGGCAGCAGACGGTGAACACATCGACATCGCGGACACCATTGCCGCTGCCGTTGCGTGACTACTTACTCGTTCTTCGTTGACCCATCCCAATCCGCAATTGCATCGCAAAATTCTTCCGAGACAGCTACGCAATTTCATCAACGTTCCTCCGCCTCATGGGGCGAACGGTGTTGTCTGCCTTAGAAATAAATTGCGCGTTTCGCGCACAAGTAACTTGAAGCCTTGAGCTTCAGGTAACTTAAAGATGCATCTCTTGGCAGTATGTGTGCCAAGTTTCGTGCTCTAGGACGCACGGGAAGCCCTCGGCTGTTTGGCATCTTTGGGTTTGGGTTCGAACCCAAACCCAAACCCAAAACATCCGCCTTAGAAATAAATTGCGCGTTTCGCGCACAAGTAACTTGAAGCCTTGAGCTTCAGGTAACTTAAAGATATGTATCTTGGCAGTATTTATGCCAAGTTTCGTGCTCTAGGACGCACGGGAAGCCCTCGGCTGTTTGGCATCTTTGGGTTTGGGTTCGAACCCAAACCCAAACCCAAAACATCCGCCTTAGAAATAAGTTGCGCGTTTCGCGCACAAGTAACTTGAAGCCTTGAGCTTCAGGTAACTTAAAGATATGTATCGTGGCAGTATTTATGCCAAGTTTCGTGCTCTACTGTAGGACATACGGGAAGCCCTCGGCTGTTTGGCATCTTTGGGTTTGGGTTCGAACCCAAACCCAAACCCAAAACATCCGCCTTAGAAATAAGTTGCGCGTTTCGCGCACAAGTAACTTGAAGCCTTGAGCTTCAGGTAACTTGAAGATATGTATCTTGGCAGTATTTATGCCAAGTTTCGTGCTCTAGGACATACGGGAAGCTCTCGGCTGTTTGGCATCTTTGGGTTTGGGTTCGAACCCAAACCCAAACCCAAAACATCCGCCTTAGAAATAAGTTGCGCGTTTCGAGCACAAGTAACTTGAAGCCTTGAGCTTCAGGCAACTTGAAGATATGTATCTTGGCAGTATTTATGCCAAGTTTCGTGCTCTAGGACGCACGGGAAGCCCTCGGCTGTTTGGCATCTTTGGGTTTGGGGTACGTTCGAACCCAAACCCAAAGGCAAAGGGATAGGACAGTTTTGGAGATGCTGTCCCGATGCCTTTGCAACCTCGCATGCTAACTCATATTATAATGAATATTCAACTTTCAAGCGTTGGATACCCCACGCCAACGGGAAGCGCTCGGCTGATTTGTTATTTGGGTATGCGCACCCAAATGACAAAAGACGCATCTTTGAAACTCGTTAGTTTCAAAGATGCGTGGCCGATGCCTTCGTGCTTATGCGTGTATATTTCATATGAAATATGCCATGGAATAAATGTGAGTATCCCGCACAAACGGGAAGAGCTCACAACAGTCACAGCACCGTTCGCCCCATGAGGCGGAGGAACGTTGATGAAATTGCGTAGCTGTCTGGGAAGAATTTTACGATGCAATTGCGGATTGGGATGGGTCAACGAAGAACGAGTAAGTAGTCACGCAACGGCAGCGGCAATGGTGTCCGCGATGTCGATGTGTTCACCGTCTGCTGCCGGCGAGGTTCATTGCGGTCACTGTGTCGCTGTCTCTCACGCGATAGACGCAGTCGTGATATGCAGTCAGCATGTGACTTAGTAAAGTTCCCAGCGCCCGTACCCTGTCCCATACAGAAAAAGTCCTCTCACAATTCAGAGCCTCCGGCGGTAGGGTTTTGTTTTAGGGTTTTATATGGAGAGCTGGACTGGAATGCAATGGAATCCGGAACTACTATTCAAACTATCAGACTTATTACACGTCCCGATCTGCTTGTGCAAGTTGCAGTGTTCCATGTTACGGTAAATTATTTTAAATAACCTCTTCAAGAATAGCGAAAACAACGAGGGACAATCGCACGTTTCTTTCACGCGATGCCATCGCGCATGTTTAGTCTTAGTTCTAGACCATCGACACACTTTTCAGTTCAACCAAGCAAAGAGCCTGAAAGTAGACAACACCAACCTTTGTCTTCGTTGCATGAGGCTTTTTCGCGGCATGTTGCGATAGGACCACAGAAAAGTGTGGGCCCTTGCCTTGCTCGAAGAAGCGTAGCAAGGCAGGTTACATGCCTGTCCGAGCCCTCCAGAATCAAAGACAAATCCTCAAACAGCGTGATACAAATTCGTGCGTCGGAAAGGTACAAAGTAAAGAAATCGTCGACGCTTTCGTCTCCAACTGGCCCGATGCCCGTCATACTTAAAAGAAAGTCAGTTTTCGCATAGACTGCGTAATTCGTTCGATCTGTATACAGCTGTCCTGATAATTGGAAATTTCTCCGTCTATGGGGGCTTAATCTTACTTTTTTTTTTACCTGTCAACTTCACGCAACTTCTTTGCGACAGTATCTGTCACATAGACGCAGGATAGCGAGTCCTTTGCTAAGCGTGCTCCAATCTTTCTTGAGATCGTCGACATCATCTCAACTTCTTTTCGATTTCCAGTTTCACTAACATCTGAACAGATGCTTGTCCCTTACTTTTGCCTGTGAAAATGAGTGTTTTCTGAAGGCTGGCATGAACATCGTGCACAGCTTTCACGGAACCTCCGCCACAATTATCACTTGTAAAATAGTCAGGGGCGTGACTAGGGTTGGGCGTCCACAGGGTCGCAGTCGGTGTTTCTGGAGCGTCAGACGGGAGTCTCAGCATCTACCTAAAACAGTGCGCTAGATTCCTCCCAAATTTCACTCTGCCCCTCGGGGCTTCAGTTGTGGCGGGAGCTGACTGGTTAGAAGTATCGGTGCCACCACTGAAGTTTTACGACGTTTGGGTTCAACCGAAGGCAACGACAACTTACAGGTAAAACTCGTGTATGGTTTACATCTAATGCACTTTCCGTTTTCAGCGACTAAGTTCATCCGACGAGGGAACCGTTACCTATCGGCTGTGAGAGTGCTAGTGACGCTGTTATATTGTGGGCTGATTCGTGAGGCGTGTGCTTCGCGTGCTCGTTGAACTTAAAGAGCTTCTTGCCTCGAGATTAGTTGCTACGTTTCACAGAGGGAGACGCGTGGCCCAGTCCCCTAACGAAATTTGCGTATTTTTCTTCCACAGCGTCTCGCCTTTGGGAGTGGAGTTCTTAAGTAATTCAGCAACGCTAACCGGCTCGCATCACGTAGAATCTCTTGGCTTGAGTGATCGTTATGATCTGAGTGTGCGTGCACTACTACGTGAAGAGCGGGAAGCGATTGATGCCACGGTGGATGTCGTTGTCAACGTCGATCTCCCAATGCCTTTTTCCCTCATGCCAAAACCAGTTGTGGAGCCAGTCGCAAGTGCTGTCATGCAGTCCATGACGTCCCTTTTTCTGGTATGAGACCTTCTTCCCCAACCTCAAGTGAACCAGGGTCGTTGAAGGAATGATTGGCATGCTTGCTTGTACTGTGGTAGCAGGGGCTCCGCTGCCACTTTTTGGGGTCTTATTTGTGCAAGTTCTTATTTCTAGGCTCATTTGCACAATTCTGAACGTTGATATGACTAAGAGCAAGCCGATATAAAATTTAAATCGCGCAATGCTTTTGATTAAATTTGAGTCGTAGCAGGTGAAAGGTGTGGGGCATGCATAGGGAGGCATCAATAAGCATAACAAGAGACCTATGTATTTGCAGAGACACATCCGAATATTGATCCATACACTATTTTGTGGGCACAATGCAGCGGCAAGTCGTCGAGGTGCTTGCCCATGACTTTCAAACACGAAGCAAGGACTATGTGTGAACAAACAAAGTTCATTTAAGATGCATGGTAGGCTCTAAATTTCCAAGAAGATGTTCTTTCCACTAGCAAGGTGACGAATAGCAAACCCACGTCTTATGGGGGCAAAATTAACCATCTTTCAATATTTATGGGACCTATACAGGTCTTCGGGTTAAGTCTTCTACCGGTCCATCTCTTGTCTAGCTAGAGAGCCACAGGCAAACATGCAAAGATCCAGTAGGTAGGCATGCTGTGATGTAAGCACTGGGGACTGAACTATCTTTATTATCACTTGTGGATGGGATAGTTTTACACACAGTGTGCCATTACCCTCCCTCCCACCCCAGCTTCGAGAGAGCATAGACGGCAGTTTTCTTGTCAATTTGTTGACCATAGCAGTGTTATAGCAAGGAAGGTTGAGCCTAAGTTGCAAATTGCCATCAGTATTGTGTCTCGTGAACGTGTTTTAGTTTATGTGTTTGCCTCTATAAACAATATGATGGGCTATGTTGCATGATACGCCCCCCCCCGGGGCGTAAATTACGTATTTCGGGCCTTGTGAGTTTTACGCGTAACACGTAACACGCCATAGGAATCTCACCCAAATATAGACTGAAATTCAACCATCCTATATATGAGCTGAAATTCAACCTATATATGAGGCTATATATGAGCTGAAATTCAGCCTATATATGAGGCTATATATGAGCTGAAATTCAGCCTATATATCACCTGAATTTCAGCCTATATATGAGCTAAAAATTCAGATATAGGCTGAAATTCAGCCTATATCCGAGCTGAAATTCAGCCTATATGTGAGGCGATGTACAAGCTGAAATTCAGCCTATATATGAGCTGAAATTCAGCCTATATATGAGCTGAAATTCAGCCGATATATCACCTGAAATTCAGCCTATATATGAGCGCTGAAATTCAGCCTATACATGAGCTGAAATTCAGCCTATATATGAGGCTGTGTATGAGGCTATAAAGGAGCTGAAATGCAGCCTATATATATATGTGCGTATATCGATGACGGCTGAAATTCAGCCTATATATGAGCTGAAATTCAGGCTATACATGAGGCTATATATGAGCTGAAATTTAGCCTATATATGAGCTGAAATTCAGCCTATAAATGAGCTGAAATGCAGCCTATATATGAGGATATATATGAGCTGAAATTCAGCCTATATATGAGCTGAAAATTAGCCTATATATGAGCTGAAATTCAGCCTATATATGAGGCTATATATGAGCTGAAATTCAGCCTATATATGACAATATGAGCTGAAATTCAGCCTATATATGAGGCTATATATGAGCTGAAATTCTGCCTATATATATATGAGCTGAAATTCAGCCTATATATGAGCTTCAAGTAAAAATGCAAGTAAAAATGCATTAGGAATATGCTAGCATAATTATATATTGTGAATGCAAATAGCTTATTGAGAATTTACCCGGCAGTAGCATCGATACTGCGGCTCGCGATGACCTCTGGCTCCCGCGCGATTGGCGTAAAATCGCGATTTTACGCCACCCAGCGTAAAATTGCCCGGAAATTAAGCCGACGTAAATTACGCGTAAATTACGCACTTCGGGCCTTGTGAGTTTTACGCGTAACACGTAACATGCAACATAGATGATGGGCGTTGCTAGCTAGGGTCGTGATTTCCGCCGACCCCTAGCACGACTAGGACCGAACTTGAAGGCACAATCATCACTATCTAGAACCCCAACCCTGATTAAGTTCCTCCACAGCCGATATCAGCTTAACCCAAGCATGATCCGATACGACATTGGAGTTGAATTATATACCTTCACTCAGCGTTTCTTACAGTTTTTGGGCCGCAACTGCTGATGCAATTTTTGAATGTTGGTTTGCCAAGAGGGGATGCGTCTTAGTTGGGTAAGGCGGCCCAACGCGATTAGTATGCGTTGCAAACCTAATTGTTAGATATATCGGTTTGTTATATTTATATAGCTAGTTGATATGAACCCTGGGTTGAGGGTTACCAAGTCAGAACGGTGAAAGTCTCATTGATAAAAGTGAGATATACATAAATACCTAACGGGTATTTCCCGTCTACTGGTGACGGTCACCCAGCCTACCATAGGAAGTGACAAGTGACAGATTAAGCTGTCGGTGTGTCACATCCAGCCAAGGGTAGGTATCGGTTGCAAAAATACCTATCGATATATTTTGATAACTCAAAAAAGTTATCGATAACTCCGATAATCGATACTTATCGATATTTGGGATTTATAAGCGCATTTCCATAGTTAATACATAACATTTTTCGTTGTGGATTATTTCGATATCGATATGTCACCGATATTTGTACTAAAATATGATATCGGCGATATATCGATACCAAATATCGATATTTCGGCAAAACAAGATATCGATACCTGCCCTTGCATCCAGCACACCACCTAGGGTGGTGACCGGAGCTAGTGGTGAAACGAAGCAACAAACTCCCTACTCAACTTCAGGAGGAAACTGTAGTTCAACTGGGGGCCTGTACTCTTGGTCAGGGCGGTCCCAGCTCACAGCAAAACTTGCCAGATTCCAGATACGATTGTTAAGTGCTAAAACCCTAAACACAACCCACATTCAAGGAGCTCTTCTGCACATCTAGAAAGCTAATCACTAGCTAATATCTAGGCAGGCACGGTGGAAGCAACCTCAGCCACTGGAGGTTCCCGAAACTGGTCGGCCAGCTCGGAGCAGCGTGAGGGTGCAGCAGTTGCCGGCCCCCGGGGCCGGTGGTAAATCATGCGTAGACGAAATTAATGAATCTCCGATGTCAATTGCCGAGCTCTCTAAGCGCTCGGTCCCTCGTCCTCAGACGAGTACGGCGGCTGTGAGTAAGGTGGTGATGAAGGCATCAAGTCAGGGTCAGGCTCCCAGGTCCCTGGCGGCAGTGGGATGATGCCGTAGAAGGTCTCCCAAGTGAATCCCTGACGCAGCTGACGATACCGCGCCTGCCTCCGCGGCGGGATGGCATCCGGCGCGGCACCACCCATCGCGTCGCCAAGAGTGTCACGAAACGGCGTAGGCGGTAAAGTCGCCGTAGGTGGGACTGCCGAGGCAGTCCATGTAGCACCACCGACCGGTGGAGCCGCGCATGCGTGTGCATTGGCACCACCGACACCGGAAACGGTGTGTGGCGCGGCGGTAGCACAAATTACGAAAAGTGCACACACCAAAGATGAAGTAAGGCAAGACCTCCCCAAGCCGGGAATGCCCCTCCCACAGCCGTACCGTGGCCGCGGCAGCTCAGCCGAGGCATCCTCGTCGTCGTCGTCGCTCGTGGCGTAGGTTGCGGGCTCGTGGCTCATCACGCTCTCCGGCGCCTCGATCGCGGAGAGCATGTTCGTGCTCAGCACGGGCGGCTCGTCGGGCGCCCCCAATGCAATCCCCGTGCTCTCAATGAAATCGGCAAAGGTGCGGGTGACGGGCGGGCAAAAGGGGTTAGGCGGACCGGTCCACTCCTCGTTGGACTCAACCGACGCGGGCGGGGAGTGCGTAGCCGGCTCCGACACCACCGGTATGTTGGCGGTGAAAGTGTTCACGCTGAGAGTCGATGCCCCAGCCGTGCGTGCCAACTCCGAGAACTCAGTGACGGCGGACACGAGGGCCTCACCGTCCTCCTCGCAGAACGAGCACGCGGAGAGGTCGGCGAAGATGTCCGGCTTCCCGCCCGCGAGCATGCAGAGGGCGTCGAACTCTACGGCGTCGTCGGCATGTTGAAACTGGTCGATGGCATGTTGAAACTTCGCGGTCAACACCGAGTTCTCGGCTTCCTCAGCGAAAGCGTAGGCCGAGAGGCCGGTCCGACCCCCGTTTGGGCAGTCCCGATGCCAATGCCGCGCCTTGCCCTTCGCGCACACCTGATTCTGGCAATACGGTACGGTCGCACCGGTGTCGCGGTGAAAGGCGACCTTCTTCGAAATTGGACTGTGACCAATTGCCCCCCTTGGGAAGGGGCGATGCTGCGAAGCGGGTCTTGGACCGTCGGTCCGGTTTGTCCGCGCGGGGAGTGAATCCCCGCGGGGACGGCTCGGATTCGGCGGAGGCGATAAATGAGGCGAGTTGCCGCTTCAAGTCGAGCACCATGGTCCTCAAATCCGCAAGCTCACCGGGCGCACCGGAGTCATCGCCGGTCTTCTCCATGAAATGCGTGCCGTGAGAATACCGGTGTGCGGACGGCGTGGCGGTGCCTGCCCGCACGTCGGTGCTCGGAGTAGCATTCACGTACCCATTGCTGAATCGTGAGGAGGTCATGTTCGGCTCGTTGATCGTGGAGGAGTAACCGGGACACCACCGCCGGCTGGTAGAAGGTGGAGGTGTCGAGCGCCTTGATGAACGGCGCTTTCACGTCCTCGTCCAGGTGGAGTGTGGCTCGTGTCCTCGCAGCCTTCAGAGCGGCGTTGAAGTGATGACCTCATGAGGAGGTCATGCGGGTCCACGCCCGCAGAGATGCGGACGCCCAACATGTCTGCTTGACCCTGAAAGGGTTCACCCGCTGGAATCATCCGGCGGGCGAACTCGAGGAGAACGCGCTTACCGTCAGCCGGGAAGCTGGTGTGGGCGGCCAAGAAATGTGGTGGGTCGCCGATACAGCTGCTGTGAGATCAAGGATTCCGGGAAGTCGAGTGGTAGAGGCGGCCGATACGCAACGGTGTGGTAACCAACCAGAAGACGTAAACCAGTCCAACGTTAAATCCCGCAAGGAAAAATGTTCTCAAAGGCCTACAGCGCGCCGTAAATCAACCCACAAAACTTAGACCATACCCATGACTGCCGGCACTCTCACGCGCGGAGCGCCTCACTCCATCCCAAGCGTCCGGCTTTAGCCAATCATGTTGGCAGTGTCGCAGTGGCTAAATAAAGCGTAAGTGGGGCCAAACCTGTTAGATATATCGGTTTGTTATATTTATATAGCTAGTTGATGTAAACCCTGGGTTGAGGGTTACCAAGTCAGAACGGTAAAAGTCTCATTGATAAAAGTGAGATATACATAAATACCTAACGGGTGTTTCCCGTCTACTGGTGACGGTCACCCAGCCTACTATAGGAAGTGACAAGTGACAGATTCAGCTGTCGGTGTGTCACATCCAGCACTAATTTCCTTATTTTCAGCAACTTGGACACTCGATTGTGGTGGGTTACACCCGACGTGTGCGATATGCATAATGGATGCCGTATAGTTGGAGTGCAATTTGGAGACATAGGCCTCATTACGATATTAAGATTCTGCCATATCGTCATCGAAAATTCTGCCATATCGTCATCGGAAATTCTAAAGCCGTCTCCCCGATGAGCCGCTTTCAGTTTGCAATAACTCGTTACAGTTTTTTCCGCCCGCATTGTTTAAGCACGCGCGTAGAGCAATATTGCAATCGAGTCGTTTATACTCAGCGCAACAAAAAACAAAATCGACGAAAAACCTAGAATATGTCGGCTAGCATATTTCACTGTATCGCATCGGTATCGGTGAAGCGATATAGGAATCGGTCGCGATCGATAATAAGCAATCTACCGAGGTACAAGACCTTCGTGTGACTATCAACTGCCGTCGTACAAAACATAGCATAGTAGACAAACATATAACTTGCTGTCGGTTACTGAAAATGAAGTTATTTTCAGCGCATCACAACGAACGCGGAGGTAGGAGCCCCCTCCCACCGCTCCCTCCACCCCACGCCGCTCCCCCTCCCCCTCCGCCTCGCTCCCGCCCTTTTTCCATCACAGATGCAGCCTCGCTCCACCTCCTCTGCTGCTTCTTCGCCGGCACGGCCTTTTTGGCGCTCTGCGTAGTTTTGCCTTGCCGCGGTTTCCTAGGTTGATTTGACCTAGATGAGCCCTTCGGGGTGCGCTATGAGGATGATTCCAGCTCCCTCTGTTCTTCAGTTGCCTGCTTGCAGGATTACAGCGGACTCATGACTTTGTCATTATTCTCAGCGTAAATGTTTTATTATTATTATCATTATCATTATTATTCTTATCGAACGCGGAATGTACTGGACGTCAGATCGTTTCTGCGCGTGTCATGTGTGCCATAGTGAGCACCAATGTGCCAAGAGGTAATAAAAGCAACTTCTGCGGCGCGATATCGCTTACAAGTAGTGCTGATCGTACCGTCACTGGCGCGCGGCAATCTGGGAGCTGGGAACCCGCCTAGTGGAGTTGTGAGCGCGGGTACTCCAGAACCACTGACTGGCAAGTTTGGCGACCCCGAGGCGAAGTACGGGGGTCGGAGCGTGGCGGGACATATCATCGTGGGGCACACTGACGCAAAAGGGCCCATGTTGAGACATGCCCCAATATGTGTCGGGCACACCGATTGCCGACGGAGCATAGGATCGGTTATGGCGCCGAGACCGAGCCCGAGGCTTCCTGAGGAATGCTGTGACAGCGCGGCGATGATGGCAGCGATGATATGAATGACGCTGACGATAGAGACCCGCCATTTGCAGATAGACCTCATCGTCTGCAAGTTGACGAGAGCTCCGAATCCGACGGTCGCCTATGAGGCGGGTATTGTCGTGACAGGCAGAACGCTAATGCCGCTGATGACCCCGATCATTCATCTGACGATCCTGAAACCGAGAAGGCTAAATTGGCGGTGTATTGACAACCACGCCACTGATTTTTGGCGATTTTGACGAATTTTGGCGATTTCAACGAGGAAACTCAGCCGCGCGCTCCCTTCGCACATTTCATTTGGACTCCTCGAAAAAAGTGACGTAATACATCGAATTCGATGAAACGAGACGTCGAGTGGCGACGATGACAGGCACATCTCGGCCCGTCTCCTCTGAGGAGACGGGCCGAGCAACTCCTCACTTTCAGAAAACTTATATAAGGCACGTGGCATCTCAGATCAGACGCCATCATGTGTGTTAAATGCTTTGACCAACGTAAGGCCAGGCATGGGAGCTGGATGGCATGTGCATGGCATCCTTGCGGCCTTGCTTAAGCAACTATTTAGCTCTCTGCCGATGAAGCGGCCAGTGGAATCAATCACTGCGATATGTGAAAACTTAGCAGAGATGCTCTGGGGAGATGAGAATGAGAACGAGTTCCATGACGAGGGAATTTGTCCCCATCTGGAAGAAGCTGATGAAGAGCCTGTGACACTGCTGCTGGAGTACGTTTCTATATGCCACCACCAGTGATGTCCGACGACAGCGAGTGGGACACCATGGGTTCAGAATCTGCCTAATGACTGTGCATCTAAGCACAAGCGAGGACGCTTCCCACCTGAAAGGGGGTGCTAGGACACCATGCAGTGTCATGCGCAGATGACTTGGCAGTGCCATCGTACATGCCAACATACAGTGTCATACGCGCCTTACAGTATCAGCGCCGAGACCCCTGTCGAGGAAAAGACCCCCCTTCGTGGGAGTACACAGTACTATTGTACCGTGTACTAATTTGGCATACTGCAATACTGCCACATCATACTGCATGATAATGTAGTAGAAGCGTGTGATAGGTTGCTGGGACTTGGTTGGCAATGCTGACTAGGATTACCTCGGAGAGCTGAGTGAATATAAGTAATGGCCAAGGCCAAAGAAACAGTTGAATTTTCTAGAGTAAATACAGCCGAATGGCAAAAGTCGATATAATAACCTAATTCTTACTGCAAGTATATGCATTATTGAGTCTGGACACAGATCCTAAGAACCGACATAGCTTGGTTAGACCTATATAGTGCATAATACACAACCTTGCTCTATATATGATCCATAAGTAGTTTCACAGTCACTTTTAAGTATGAGGGTTACAGCTGCCTCCTACAGACCTTTTAGTACAGAAGCAACAGCGAGAGTGTTATGGGACGAACCGATCGTTCGAGCATCAGTTCGACCGGTACATAGGTCGAAACACAGTTGCCTGCAAAATGTGATTTTCCGATGAGGCAGCACTGCACAACAGTGCAATAGTGCGCGCTTGATACTGCAAGCAATATGCTCTTGCTGCACATTTTTTCCTTCTGAAAACGTCCTTATAACAGGGGAAACGCGAAAAGGCCGCATGCAAGAGCAGGCATTTTTTTGGAAATTCCTGCAACATCATTGACCCATGGAGTATACCCCCCTGTTGCGATTACAAGTAGTCCCCCAATGTGTCACATTTCGAAGGGTACCGCACCATGTGCTACACGTCCGAGTGATCGTCAATGCAAAGCCGATATCCAACCTCGTTTGTAAGCTGACAATCATTGACGCTCTCTCGGTCACTTGGCACTCTTCATTGTCAAGCACACGCTCCGAAAGCCGGAGCAATTGTCCAATGCGGTAAAGTCAGCATCGTGTGACGTTTGCGCCTCAATGATGGTGCCACTACCATGTGCTGAAATATAGACATTTGAATAATGTGAAGCATCTTAACTACAAAAGGTGCGTGCTGATGCATGTGCATGTAAGGGCATCAGATAATAGGGCAGAAAAATGCTTACACCTCGCAAGCTTTGCAGACTGAAAGTCATTCCTTCTGGTGCATGGCCATTGCATGTGACCATATTGTGACGGGAATTCTTTTTAGCTTCCTCCGAATAGGACGAATCTCCCAGATTGTGTGAGCAAAAGGTCCTCGACCTCACACCAGCCACGGATAAGCTTGTGAGACCAGACAGTGCACATGCGGGATCAATAACAACACTTATCCGCACCCGTTCAACCATGTATATGCTCTGGCCACCTAAAGGGGGCAAGCTTCGCCCTCTGTGCCACCATTGCGATGATTAGCATCAAGGATCCCCGACATTCGTTGCGAGGATGTGGCATTGCTTGGAATCGATGCAACACTTATAAACATCAATATATGGACAAGTCTATCGGTTGGTTCCTCAAGCTATCAAGATCTTATACGCGTACTAAATTGTATTCTGAGTCAAATACCCTGATCTTCTCGATTCCATGCAGGGGATGCCACTTCCACCTTGGACGGAGTATACGGAACTAGTTGTTGCGAGCCACCTTCAACAGGTTGCGTCTTTGCGAGAACCACTGCACAACCACAACAATGGAGCACGCCTCAGAATCAACGTGTTTGCGACGATTTTCTGAGAAAGCGCTTTCAAGAAGTGACAGCAATTGTCATGCAGCCACAGCATTGCGCACTCAATAGTGACTTAGTGGTCATTTCTGAACAACAGCAATTCACTCCATGGCTTCTAATATTCCTTTTCGCGAGAACACCTTGAACAAAACAGATTGTCGACACACCCTCTTTCAAGAACCGCGTATTCGAGAATCGAGGCGCGCGTGAAACGTCTAAGAGGGCAAGCAAATCCTGGAGTGGCGAATGGATGGCTGAACAATCAGCACCAAGTGGATGACCCAGCTGCGCGCCTCAGCACAAGCACTGCTCTGGGGTGGGTCTCCCAGTCAGAGGCGTTGACAGAAGCATGCCATGACTCGCCTGCGTCTTCTTTCTTCTCAAGCGGGTGAAGCACGTGCTTATGAAACAACAGCCCAATGCCACCGCCCCCGACAGACGCGGCGACTGTGGCTAGTATCAGCACGAACCACGTCTGCTCTAATAATGATGATACCGAGTCTTCGTTACTGTCAGTCACCTGTGCCGATTGCGTACGCCCCGTCACCTTCGCTGTCAGTAGCAGTGGAGGAGGTAGTCGAACCATTTTGTGGAGAAAAAATATGCTTCAAAAGTTTGAGAAGTCAAGTTGATGGCTGGAAAATCATGCCCAGGCAACCTACACCTGAGAAGGCCCTAGTAAGCGAGGATATGTGCCAAAAATGGCACTGAGTAGCTCGGGAAAGAGCTTCAGCACATCATATTTAGCGGTTTGGGTAAGCACGGCACATCACAAGGCAGTAAAAAAGGAGTGCCACGGCACTTTGGGCGGTCCAAGGAGCACGCACCTAGCACACAACACGCCCAGAAAGTCGTCACACGGCACACAGGAAACAGCTTATGGCTTGGGGAGAACCGGTTGAATGTGCACCACTGCTCAGATGCTTACATATCATGGGCTTAGTTACCTGTAAAGGGGGCACTGGAGGCGATGGGGGTGGGAGGCCTGGGAATGGTGGAGGAGGTCGAGGGGGGGGGGATGGGGGAGGGCGGACGGGCTACTTGGAGGAGGAGAGGCGGGTGGTGGTGAGGAATAGCGGGAGGTGCGGGGGGAGGGGATAAGTGGCGGAAAGGGAGGGGGCGGAATGGTGTATGGTGGCGACGGAGGAGCCGGCGGGAAGAGGCGGCGCAGGCGGAGTGTGGACCGGAGGCAGGGGGACTGGGGGTGGTGAGGGGGGCCTTGGAGGCGGTCCTGGGGAAGGTGGCGGAGAAGGTGGAGGCGGAGGGGATCGCGTGCGGCATGTGTAAGAGCTAATTTTGCCTGTGGCACACAACGAGTGGCGCGTGATGCGCTCACCGCATTAGTTCTCAAGCGCGCATGCCCAGGGTCGAGCTATGTCGCATGATCTCTTCAACACAACATGAGTGACAGCGTGATGGCCCGGTAGCATGCCGGCCGCGACCGTGGCGGCCTGCGACTAACATCGCCGGTGCGGTCGATACAAGCATGCACGGCTCCCCAGGTCTGGTCCGGCGAGCTCGAGTGGAGCGGACGCGCACCGAAGTCCCCCGCCGCCACTATCCCCTCCTCCCAGCAGGAGCGCGGCACCTGCGAGGAGCGCCTTGTAACGTTCACAAAATACCACCAATCATCCTCGGGGTCGTACACCCATTTGAAGCCTTCGAAGTAGGTGCCGGTGTATGACACTTCCTGCGCCCCCGCCCGACAGGATGCCCCATAAGCTCCTTCGCGCGAGTGCCCAGCAGCCCACGTCAAAGCCACCCTTTGCCCAAGCTCGCGATGCGCACGCAATCCGTTGAGCGCGCAGTAGCTACCCTGGCATCGAGACTGGACACGTAGATCATTGGGTCAGCTCGAGGGTGTCAGCAGGGACACAGCTTGAATGCAATGATTAGTCTTGACGACATGATGCGACGAATTTCGCAGAGTCGATCTAATCGCTTATGGCGCTTGCGTCTCACAGCCAAGACGGCCGCCGGGATAGGATAGGTGCGCAGCAAATGAGGCCCTCGGCCGGGTCACTGCATTCTGATCCGATCGAGATCAGCAAGGAGGCGGGCTACCTCGGGAGCCTGGTACCACTGCTCCACAGCATGCAGGCTCAGCTCATCATCGTTGCCGTCTTCGCTGGTGCGATCGATCCACGTGGCGCCCCAATCCCAGGTGCGGCACACAACGCCGTCTTCCCCAACGGCGAAACCCATCCCAGTCACTGTGACACCCGCCCCCCCCCCACCATGTTGCTGAGACCGAGGAGCGCCCGGCATCGAAGGCGCCAATGAGCCAGCCTCCATGCACGCACCCTCTGGCCCAAGTCCCCTACCCTCGCTCCTTCGTGTCAGGCGCAAACCATGAATGTCCGATCTCGTCACTTTGGCTTCTACATTTTGTCCAGATCCTGTCGTACTTATATACTCCTCGTATAATGATATAACGATACCTTTAAATAGTAGTGACAATACCGGACAAGCCTCACCTTCAGTCACCAGAATACCGTGCAAGTCCCGGGTGGTGCATGGAGCACTCAGGGCCTCCCAGCTGCCTCCTCCGTCCACAGTGCGGAACACTGCTCCGCCGCTCCCCGCCGCCACGCCGTACGTAGCGTTGATGAAGTGCACTGCGTTGAGCGCGACGTTTGGGGAATACTCCTGCATCCAGCGATGCAGATTCGCACGCCATCCCCATCCCCCGTGTCGACCACCGGATTTGGATTTGGCGCGACCGTGCGGACACCTTGAGCCTTCGAGGCATGGATGCAGAGCCGTTGATGGGGGAAGAGCAGTGAATTAGGCACGCACAGGGATGGCAGGGGATACATCAGGAGGCAGCCGGGCTCGCACACAAGTGGCGCATTTGAACATGACCGGACGCACGAGGGCGCGCTGGCCGTGCGCTGAAGGGTAGAGAGGATGCCCGGAACCTGCGGCTGCCAGCTGTCTCCGGCGTTCACAGTGAAGAGGATGACACCGCGGTCCTCGTCACGGGTGTGGTGCCCTACCACCCACCCAACGCTCTCATTCAAAAAGTACAGGGCGTGCATGTCCATGTTGAATCAGCTCCGCGCGCTGGCTCCACGTCAGCCCAGAATCCCTGTCTCGCCCCCAGAACCTACCACGTCAGCCCAGGACCCCTGTCTCGCCCCCATAACCTACCACGTCAGCCCAGGATCCCTGTCTCGCCCCCAGAACCTACCACGTCAGCTTAGCATACCTATCCAATCCCCGCAGCGCCAATATGAGACACTATGCCCTACATGCCCTAGTGCGAATCCCAGCAAGTCCACGTGCCCAACCTTGGCCATGATTCTAGAGGAGTGGGCACCTCCTATCAAGCGCCTTCGCTGTATACCCAGCAGCGCCACGCAGCAACGCCAAAGCTATGTTCAGTATGCAACCCCAGGCGCACCTTGTGCGAAGAATGGTGTTGTCGGTACCGACCACGAATGCGGTAGACGGGCCAACGCTCTGTACACCGCGCAGCGTCACGGCTGGAAGCAACCCGGTGTCTTGCCTGCATCACACCGTGTGACATGAGGCAGGCCATGACGCAAACCAGGATGTGCGCATACATGATCTTTTCAGCTGCACTCAACGACAGATGTAATCTACCCGACCTGAGGGACTATACGTGCCTCTCTCACGAGCTGCGCGGGGAATTTGCGATCGGAAGCATCAGTCGGGAAAGGGGGAGAGAGCCAGGGGAGAGACTGGTGGGAGGCGTGGCTGTGGCACATCATCACCGGACGGCTCGGATAAAGTGCGGCTGGCCATGTGCACCAAGCGCATCACCAAGGTGACGACAGCAGGGATGGCCTTGGCAATGGTGATCGAAGGGTGGACGAGTGATGCAGACAGCCATTGCCTACAACGTGCCATTCCATGCCATGGCACGAGGAGTGGCAGCCCGAGCTCCAGCAGTTGCAGTATGCCACTCACTTGATCCAATGCTCGCCACCGTCCTCCGTGAAGATGATCGTCCCAAAAGTTCCCACCACCCACCCCTTGAGCGGCGCCTGCAGAGTGACACCGAGCGCCCCCCTGAGCAGCTGGCCACGGCACTTTACCCGGGTGGTCAAACAGAATAATTATGCCTGAGTGCCACGAAGGTGCATGGAACCAGCTTCACAAGAGAAGAGTTGGCACCAAAAACGCACACGCACCTTGCAATTTGGCCCCTGCTGGCTTATTGGTTGACAGGCCACACGTTTCATGTTCAAGGCCTGGATTGGCCGCAGAGCCCATGCTCAAGGCCTGGATTGGCCAAGTATATGGGGTTTGGGAGGCAAGTCCCGAAGGCTGCTGGCTGCACCTCAAAGGAAGTCCCTCTCCAGGTGAAGCGGCCACGTGGCAATAGCCCACTGCTTCCGGAGGACCACGAGCCGCCCTGCAGCACCCCTCACATGTCATGTACGCTAAAGAGCCAGCCCGGGCCACCCGATGCGCTGCCCTCAGTAGCCAGCCCGGGCCGCCCGATGCGCTGCCCTCAGCAGCCAGCCCGGGCCGCCCGATGCACTGCCCTCAGCAGCAAGCCCGGGCTGCCCGATGCGCTGCCCTCAGCAGCCAGCCCGGGCCGCCCGATGCGCTGCCCTCAGCAGCCAGCCTGGGCCGCCCGATGCGCTGCCCTCAGCAGCAAGCTTCAATCGGGTGTCCTTCAACTGCCCGATATTTTCCGTCGGCATGGCTGGACGCTACAGCGACCTTGGCATTCTCTAGATTGTCCACGTGCCAATAACAGCAGGGGCCGCCAGTGACAGCGCGCAGGGGTGGGCTACTGAGGGAGGAAGATGGCTGGCAGGCAGTCACCCTGTCCCGCGTTCGTATGATGGTGTCCAGCTCGCCGACCACATACCTGGCAAAAAGTCCCATCCTATCCGACAGTCATCTTCCATGAAACAGCTGGCACTGTGCCTTGTGTGACGGCATTCACAGCATTCCCTCACCAGCAACCAACCTCTTCTCCGGCTTTCAACCGACGCATGCCAGCGCCTCTGACCAATGGCGCGTGAGCATGGAGCTATTCGGATCTGCTTGCCGAATACTCTGTAAACACGCTGCGCACTCGTGATCCTTCGAAAGCTCCCGAGCAGTGACACTGGAACAAGTTTCCCTGTGGAATCAGAGTCGCCCGGAACTCTCTCCTGGCGCCCCGGAGGCTCCCTTCTCCACCCTCCTTCTTATTTGCTACACACGCAGGGATCTCATGAAGCACGCAGGTGTCTAAGGCAAAGCCCTCGAGCTGCTTGCTTTGGAGTGCAGGGGGCCGCTCTTGCATCCAGAGGGTGGCGGGTATGACCCGTAATCGTCGCGGAGGAGGGCAATGCCCAGCAGCGCCCGAGAGGTGGTAGTATCAACGTCGTCCCACTCGGGTGGGGGAGGGAAGGGTGGGGGGTGGAGGGGTGGGTGTGGGAGGGCTCGGGGAGGAGGAGGGCTTGGAGGAGGAGGCGAAGGGGGTGGACTTGGGGGCGGAGGCAATGGAGGCGGTGGCGGGGGAGAAGGTGGTGGGGGAGGGGAGGGAGGAGGTGGTGGCGACGGCGGTGGCGGCGGCGGCGTGCTTAAAAACTTCATGACCATTCCTTCTTCTCCGACGACCATGGCAGTGGCAGTCATCTGCACGCAGCGCACTCCACGCCGCCCGCCCGCCTGAGCCCCCGGACCCGGTGACAGCGCCACGTGGCAGGCACACATCCCGCCCCTGAATCCTCATCGCGCACATTGACAGGAGACGCTCCCTACGCCCCAGGCAAGTGGGCAGGCCACCCTCCGGCCTGCTGGGCCTGACCGACGGCAGCTTAGGGCAGAAGCTTCCTGGCAAGGGTCGCGCTGGTGCTCATGTTGAGGGATGTGCGGGCGATTGTCAGAGGGGAGAAGCAGGAGCGCCGTACCTCCGCGGAGCGCATAGCCGGCCCGCGCTCCTGCGTCCGCTGCGCGAGAGGCACAGCCGGTATATCAGAGCGTCACACAAGTGAATGTCGGAAGCATGAAGCTTGTCAGAGCATTATCTATGATTTTATACAACGTTGTGTATACTTGAGGAAATATATATATATACTGGCATGGTCGATCTAAAGGTCTCCACTAAGCCAACAGGAAATGCGGTGTATGGTAAATTCCGGCAATCCTTGAGGAGACAGACGCAGGTCGCAGGGCGGGGCCAGCAAGAGACGGAGGCGGGTCGCAGGGCGAGGCCAGCAAGAGACGGACGCGGGTCGCAGGGCGGGGCCAGCAAGAGGCGGCCGCACCGTAGTCCACGAGCGACCGCTGTCAGCGCTCATGCAGATGGCCCCGCCACTGCCCAGAGCAAAGCCCCAGCCGGAGCCTGCGCACCGCATATCCCTTAGCCCTGACCGTGAGCCCCCCTGGACTCTACGAGTGAACTGCGTGAACACCTTGAGCAGGCACACTCCGGGAGCAGACAACGGGGCGAGCAGTGTCCGAGCAAGCGAGCCCCGAGCCGGCTTTCACCTCGCACGGCCTACTCAACCCGGAGGCCAGACGCCCCACACCACACCGCTAATGCTAAGGCGAGGTGCCGGGTCGCCTGTGCACAGCGGAGGGCGTCGCCCCACCTGAGTCAGGGGACCAATCAGCCTCGCTGAAGAGAGCTTGCGAAGTGCTGCCCAACGCTCAAGCTCAGAATGAAAGTCCGCGCTCAACGCTCAGGCTCAGTATCAGAGTCCGCGTTCAACGCTCAGGCTCAGTGTCAGAGTCCGCGCCGCCAGGCTCAACCGCGCTCAACGCCAGCTCAGTGTCAGAGTCCGCGCTCAACGCTCAGGCTCAGTGTCAGAGTCCGCGCCAACGCTCAGGCTCAGTATCAAAGTCCGCGCCAACGCCAGGCCTGGTATCAGAGTCCGCGCTCAACGCTCAGGCTCAGTATCAGAGTCCGCGCTCAACGCTCAGGCTCGCAATCAAAGTCCGCGCTCAACGCTCAGGCTCGCAATCAAAGTCTGCAAGTTGGAGAATCCGCTCGCCAGGGTGAATAGCTGGTCATGAGCCACGAGAGGGCCCCACGGCCTTCGATGGATCCAACACGCACACAGGCTTCGGGGGGAACACCCAGCAATCCAGACCGGAGACCGATGGTACGAAGCCTGCAGCAGGAGTGAGGTGTGCACAAGTCTGGGGGTGATCGGATGCAGGCAGCCGCGAGGCAGGCGAGGCGGAGGGACCTTCGAAGACGCCGATGTAGGTGAGGTCTTGGTCGGTGCAGGCACTGAGAGACTCCCATCTCAGTCCACCATCCGTGGTATGCAGAATCTTGCCGGCCGCGCCGGCCACCCACCCAAGAAGGGCTGACTGGAAGAACACCGCCGAGCTCCAGCTGTAAGGGGCGCTGAGAGCGCTCAAGAACAGCCACGTGTCGCCACCGTCGGCAGTATGAAGAATGCTGCGCAATCGCACCCCCAGGGCTCGAGCAAAGCCGTCACCCAACACCAGATCTCGGACGCTGCCAGCACCCCCACTCGCCCGAATGGGGCAAGCTGCAGGGTTTATTCCTGGGTCTACCCTGGGCTTTCTTGGCATGCAGGCTGCCCTCGTATCTGCCCGCATCGGATATCTATGGCTACGACGAGTCTCGGGTGAACGACAGGGCTTCGACTTAAGCCTCGTGCCGTCCAGGCCTGGGAAACTAGCAGACTATGGTGGTTTACATTACAGTGCATACGAGGACCGACTTCCACCACGTCACCCGCTTTCCGCGTCCGAGCCCGACGAAGCTTGCAGTAGGCCTGAAGATTGGGGTCGGGGGCCGGGCTCAGCAAGCCTCGAGATGGGGTTTGGTGCGGCTCAGCAAGCCTCGAGATGGGGAACGGCTCAGGTTGTCCCAAGGTGGTTGAGACGAGCGGGGGGGGTGTCAGTAGGCCCTTCAGGCAAGGCAGTGGCACGCCCAGTTACGTGGCGCGCGTATTGAGCCGACGCAGCCTCTGCCAGGGAGGCCAGCTGGTGGGGCGCACTTATATCCTAGGTCCCCGACGACCCAGCCAGTTGTCGCATCCACGAAATGCAGCGCTGTGAGGTTCGCGTCGCCCACGCCAGGGTACAGCCTCTCCCATGAGTACCCCGCATTCTTGGTGCGCAGAAGGGTGCCCCCACTGCCCACCACAAAGGCGGTTCGCGACCCCTCCCCAACTTGCTGCACCTTCTCAAACACCACGTCATTTACCAGCCCGGTTTCCTGCGGTCGTCGCCCCCAGCAGGTCAACCGTACAAAGCTCAGCGTCTCCGGCTGCCAAGAGGGCTAACGTTACCCTACCCGCCGAGAGGCGCACCCGTTATCACAAACTACAGCACGCACCCGCGACTTCCTTGAGAAATGCTTTCAAGATGGCGGTCACGCAGGCGTTGAACCGCAAGGGCATGATGTGTGCGTAGTGAGCGCGTCGTGCCGAGGGCCCCCGAGGCGGAGCTCGGCTTGGGAGACAGACACCTGAAAGCTCCAAGTCGCGCCGCTGTCAAGACTGCGGATTATCTTTCCGTAATTTCCGACTACCCAGGCGGCAGTTCCGCTCGCATCCACAGTAATGCCGTTCCAGTTGTACATTATCACCCCTGCGGCATGCGGCATATCGAAAATTTCAAAAGCGGACGCGCATCAAGATGTTTACAGTAGTGGGCATTGGAGGTGAAGGGTGGCAAAGAATCTGGCATTGCAACCTGTCCATCCAGGCAGTAACTTTTCTCAGGGTACGCAGGCGCCTGCCTTGTCGTAGAGCTGCGAGGATCCAAGCCTCATTTCGAAAGCAGACGACTTTGTCGTGCAGGCAGGGGCGATTCCGACACAGAATGACAGTGAAATTGAAGAATAAACTCGTAAGCAACTTTTTTGTGTTGCTTTAGCTTGCGCAGTTGTGTTAGAGGGCGTTGAAGCGTCGGCGTTAGAGTGCGAAGCGGGATAGGATGAACCCAGGAACACAAAGGAAAATCACGCGCATGGTGCGCGCTTCTCACCAGAATAGCTGCACCAAACGAACTTCCAGGGCTCGCAGTTCGGATACAAGTGTGCTGCATACTCTCCGGTTGTGTTCACCAGACCACTTCCGCTAACAGTCCAGGTGGCGCCGTGGTCGGCAGAACGATAAAACGTATCAAAATTCCCCACACCCCACAGAGACCCAGTGGAGTCGAGCAGCAGCTGGTTTAAAGTTTCATTCGTGTGCAAAGTGTCGTTTGATGAAACCGTGACTTCCTCCCATCCCCAGCTCCAGGTCAGGACTGGGAGGAACACCAAAGTGAGCGCTTGGCGCAGCGCGTGCTGGCGCCGAGTCATAATGAAGAACCGCTAGGTTTCCGAAAATTTGAAAGTTATCAAAACCAAGGTGGTGCGAAAGGCGTTATTAGCATGGCAGCGTTTCCAGTCAGTCTATGTTCGCAAGGACGCCCGCGGCTGGGGGTGCGTTGGCTTAACATTGACGACTAAACTGCATGGACGCCGAAAGAGCTTGCGTGATTTGTACAGTCCTACAGGTGGGAAATTCGTCCTCTACTCCCAAGAGAACTTCGTGTTGAAGTGATTTGTTCTGAGCTCAGGGATACGGATGGGGGAACCTCGGTGTCGTTTGACCCTCGTGAGTGCATGCCTGGGCGGTGGATACTATGCTGTGTTGATAAAGATTTCACAGAAAGTATGCTTAGCAGTACTGAACAGCACAGGTTTATTGGGGAAAACTGTAGTTTACAAATTCGGGATCTCCACAAACTTTCTAATAAAACAGTAATAAAACTCAAAGAGCTACTGTTCCCCCATTCTCTAGACTTATGAAAGGCAAAAGCGAAAACAAAAGGGGAAAACTTAAAACTTAAACTACGACGTACACCGCCTGCAACCCCCCCCCCGCATACTTCCCCCTTTCCCCGCCTGCTAACCCCCCCCATATTCCCCTCCCTTGCAGCGCAGCGTATCAGATACAGATTTTCCGTTATTTTCCGACTATAAAAATCGAGAAATTTTCGTCGACCAGAATTTTCCATCCTTTTGTCTTAAAAAATCTTAAAAAATCGCGCCTGCGGTGCCATACTTTATACGACAAATTCTTATTCACGCAGGAACCATGGCGATGGCGCGGCTGGATGATGATTTCAAGGCGCCACGCCGGCGCTCGCGACGGCGTGGCCTCTACTGTCTACAGCCTCACGACGCGACGCGCCAGCGTTGATCTCCAAACTCCAAAATCCACCCCTCGCCTCGGGTGGATTTCTTTAGGATTCGGTGATCGTGAAGACTTAGACTAAAAAAACCGAAGCGAAACTTGCAACGTGGCAGCTCCGAACGTCAAGTCGCCGAGCATTCCATCGCAAGGGTTCGCATCTCACAAGTGAAGTGATCCCATTCCATAATAGTCAAATGGCATAGCGATAGGGCTCTAATCAAATAACGCGGCAGCCTTCACTCATTTTGCTCTCCCTGCGGTTAAAATCTCGTTTCTGAACTCGAGTGGTTCAAGCGGTCTGAAAAGAAGGCATGCAATCTTTCGTGAGACTTCGCTTTCTCGAAATCGCTTTTGAAACAGGGAATAGAGTCTGTTAATCGAATCAAGGCACGGTTTGCGTCGACCACGCCACATACAAAAGACCTGTCGACAATACAGTACCAGGGGTCGCTGTGAGCATACGTGCCCCGCCCAGGCCGTCGGACAACTGCTGACTTCACGTATACGCCAAGGCATGCAGTCCATCAAGGGTTAGGAAACGTAGCAAGTCGCCCTCAATATTCGATGTTTGCCAACGCCAAAAACTCTTGTCGACGAGCTGAAGGTTTTTTTCATCGCGCCTTTCACTCTCTGCGACCAGTGGGCCACTGGACTGGGGCCGCGGGAACCGCAGCGAGTTCACCGCAGCTGCGCGCGGGGCCAAGGCTCTGGCAGCCGCTGCTCCAAGCTTCTATCTTTCGCGAGAAAACCACCTCAGCCACTCCATTGCCTGCAGATGTGATGAAACGTCTTGGAGCTGTTGTGAACGAGGACTCTGTCGCTGCGGAGCGTTTAGCGAGCGCGTTAGGGGCAGATGGCGCTTGCAAGCTGGCTGCCGCCGTGGCCGCTGAGGAAGCGAGGATAGCCGCGTTAGACTTGGGAGGCGATGCGGCTCTGAAATTGAAGGATCTGAGGATCCATGCGCTGACCGAATCTCTTCCTTTCCTCGGATTCGGGTTCGTCGACAACCTTATCATGATCCTTGCAGGGGAGTATATCGACATGACGATTGGGTTGGCTTTCGGTCTTAGCACCATGGCAGCGGCCGGACTCGGAAACACACTCAGCGACGTTGCTGGGGTGGGTCTTGGAGGCACGGTGTCGATGCTCGTTGATAAGCTGGGATTGCCAAAACCTAACTTCACAAGGTTACAGGAAGGCCTTCCGCGCGTGCGCTTCTACGCCGCGCTTGGGCAGAGTATCGGCATCACCATCGGCTGTATTATCGGCATGTTCCCTCTACTTTTCATTACTGGCACAGATGAGGAACGTAAGCAGGCTGAGCTCGAGAGCATGCTTGACGCGCTGGTGTCTGATCTGCACGTCCTGCTTGGCGCTGACCATTCGCGCTTCTGGTTGGCGGACCGCGGAAAGAACGTTTATCGCTCAGTGGATAGCAAGGCCAGCTTTCCCCTCCACGAAGGGGTCCCGGGGGAAGTTTTTTCCTCGGGCAAGCTTTTGAACATTTCGGCCAGTGGCACGGAGGTCTGCCAGAACATCCCGGGATGTAAGATTCAGAACGTGCTGTGCGTACCGCTGTTCGACGGGGACGGGGCTGTATTCGGCGTGGTTGAGGTGCTGAATAAGAGAGACGGTCCGTTCACCCGTAAGGAGGAGGAGTACCTCGCGTTGTTCTGCTCCAACCTGCACGATGACGTGCTCCGGGCCACCTCCGAGGAGAACACCAAGAGTCTCGTGAAAGACAGCTTGCTTCGCATGTTCAAGGAGGGCACGCTTCCTTAGTTTCGCACCGCTTCCTTGCTTTTACCAGTTTCGCATTAGAGGCCAATTGTCTACTTTGTGACTTTGGCATCTCACAGCTATGAGGTATTGCTGCCATAACTTTTATTGTTTCCCTTCAAGCCGTTGCGAGGAGGTGCAACCCGTCAACTTTTCGTCGATCTTGTAGAGTTGGTCGCACTTGGGTTCCTTTCCAACGCGAATACAGCCCAGACCATTCCCTCGGTCGTTGCCGCGATACCCGGGTTTCAGGCTTTCCACACCATCAAACAACCTTCGGTCCTTCGCGCGCACTGGTGATGATATAGCTCACTTGCTCAAAATGGGACTGCTCAGGGACTGCTTGCGCTTGCAGCGACCCAAACACACTATTTGTGAGTGCTGAAGTACCTTGCAGACTGCTTCCGAGTGATTAAGCTGGCAAACTTAGACTGCTTGAGCTCTATCAAAGCGACCCTATTGGACGGCTTGTGTCTGCTTCAAAGGGCCCTCGGACACTGTTTGTAAACACTCAAAGTGGCCCCTTGGTACAGCTATTGCTATTGCATGTAGTCAACCAAAGGAGCCCTCATTATCTGTTTACGATGGTGTGTGCACTTATGATGGCCCTTGCAGGCTGCTTGTGAGAGCACGGAGACACCTGTATAGTCTGCTTGATACTTATTGGGGTCGTTCCAAGGGACCTGTTTATTTGTATAACCTGAATATGGCTCTAACGGTCACATGCAATTGATCAACCTGAACCTCTGCGGCCATGTGTGATGTCTGCAGCCCAGCTGCATACGGTGTGAACAATCCACTCAGAAGTCGTGTAATTCTTCTCCTTGGCCCCATATACCGCGATGACATGATAAATTGCCCTCACTAAGTACGACTTGCAAAGTGACATGTTAAAGACGTTAAATCATGGTTCATATGCCATTTTTTTGCTTGAACATCACTTCGCAAGCTTTACGATATGTTGAATGAATTGTTTTTTATCCGAAAAGAAAATTTGAACGAACTGTTGCATAACCCCGTACATTTATAGTACACAAAACCTAAGGTACATCTGATCAGGTGTCGATGCAGAACCGTGTTTGAGCTTGTGGCAAAACCCGTTACCCTGTTTAGTCGTTGATCAATGATCCTGCGAAGTTGTCAATTGCTAAGTATAGCTGTTTTCAGCACTTATCTAAGTATCGCACATACGAGCCAAATCGGTGGCGACAGTTCAGGTCATGATGGCACAGTGCTAACGGCGAAAACCATGGTACGCTCTTGTAAAGGTCAATAGGATATATTGTGTCACGGCGCCATGCAGTCTGCAGTGTATTGATCGTTCGATCGAAGCGGGGGGACATCTGAGCGGCTATCCGAAGTTCCGAACCCGCTAGAACACGTCTCGCGTTCCACACCGTGAACCCCCCGTTTCAGCGGTGTTAATTAGTGAACTGACTAAGAACATCCTCACTCTCTAAACACAAAAATATGTTTCATACAACATATTTCAGACGCTTGCCCGCTCAGATTTGGTCACTTGAAGCGGATCTAGAGATCCCCGCTTTGAGTGCCGAGGAGCGGTATGCGGGATCCTCAAAACGGCATTCCCTTGTTGTTCTCACCAAGGGAGCGCTTTAAAATGTTGATAATAACTTACCTAACATATATTTAACGTTGCACACGCGCAGATGCGCTTCATGAGTTCATTCCCTTCATGGCTCGCGCACCGGGGCACCCGCGGGATGGCGCCGATGCTATGTACTGAATACGCAAAAAATAAACATATGGCGGGCACACGAAGCGACCTTTCAGCCACTCTTTGCTACAATGCATCAAATGACCTAGAACCGCATCATGCGAAAACGAAATCAGCCGTTAACACTGGAGATCAATCATAAATCTTCACCGTTTGCAGCCGGGTCAATGGGGAAAGCAATTGCCCCCGCCTAGCTGCCTTCCCCTTGAGTTGAAAATAAAAAATTGAGCGGGGCATTTGCGTGCAAACACGCGGAACAGCGCACGTGGGACGGCCCCAGAAATCGTCTAGAAATAATTGTTTTCCAGTGGCGATAATTATAGATCTGTCGCCGGCATCCGTAGTCATTATGTGCGATGCTCAAATTATCCTGGCACACTGTATATGAAGGGATACCCAAATTTGGGGGATATCTTTAAAAAAAAAGTTTTGGGAAAGTGAATGTTGTGTTATGGATGTATTGAGTTTGATGTAACTTAGATTTGTGCGAAAACGAAATTTGCAAAAAAACTGATTTGTGTGCGCTTTATGCCCGTTTTTAGAATGGATATTTGATAACATGAATTATGTTCGTACCAGTAATTACGGCGAGTGATGACTTCTAGTATGTGTGGCAGTCCTGTCACGTGACGATGAGCATTCTGTGTCGCACACGAGCGAGTGTCGTTGTCGAGTGAGGACAAAGAATCGCGATTTGACAGATCCCAATTTGCGGGTCCAGTCTCCGGGTGTGCGCTTCGTTGTTGCGTCGCGTTGGCGTATTATTGGCTGATATAGGTAGCGTGCGCTCACACGACGAGAACTTTCAAACGCAACTCGACCAGAATTTTTAGATATCAACAACAAGCCTCGCTGTTTACCTTCATTTTCTCAAAATTCTCGCAGAAGCAGCTGCTGATTTTGGCGGCGCAATTACACAGATTGTAGTACTTCACTGCGTTCATTACTTCCGGCATTTTGGCAGTGTTGGTTAAACGCGTTTTCTTTCTTTCTTTTGTTGCTCCTGCGTTCTCGTCAGCAACAAGCACACTGCTTTGTGTATATTCTTCGTCCACGGCGGCTCCAGCGGTACGTTTTAAGTTTTTCGAATTGTACGCAGGATGGCAGCTTTTTCGCTACTGGTCGCATGTTTTATAGCGCCCTTTCCACACATCTCGTTGTTTGCGGTTTTGGCTGAGCAGCAGCCCGATCGAGGACACACCCTAGCGGGATCTTTTGCCGCTCAGAGTTGCGTCCGTGCTGTAACGTACTTGTTTTCTGCAGTATGAATGAACGTTTTTTCGAATGATAGCAGCGCGACTGGGGACTGTCCCCGGCGGGATCTTTCCCCGGTCTTTGCAGAACATGCTATGGCATAGAGTTTGCTGAAATCTGTATAGGCAGCCCTGACTGGGAGTCCCGGTCAGGCCCCTATGACAGACTCCTAGGACCAACACTGGACTGCTGACTGATCTATAGGTTCGTGCTGTGACACACGTTGTGTCACAGGTAGGCTAGACTCCGAAACCGTCCGAGACCGTTCCGGGTATATCTAGCTTAGGGTTTATTTATCTTATGAGTTTATCCACACAGTTCGGGAGTTTCTGATATCTAGTGAACTAGGATATTCCAGTAGGTCGTGGCCCCATCCACGCTTTTATTCCACTTGCTGATTTAGCCATGATTGGCTAAACGGCCGCTTGGAGAGGTGGTGCGCGCATGCGCGTTTGGGTGCGACTAGGAATTATGGTATGAATTGTTTGCGGTAAGCGACTGGGAGTGGCGGCCATGGGGACCGCGCCTCGTTACGGACTAGTCTTAGCAATGTTCAGATCCAGTTTTGCACCGGCACTGGCCCTGCTGGTTACTGTTTTCTGGGCTGGTGTTCGCGACACCTTCGACTTCGACGACATCTTCGAGTGCCCCTCGCCGCTCCACTCTCTTAGCTCCTCTCCGCTGCTGACCATTACCATTTTCCGCTACCACACCCAACCGCGCGACTGCGTACCACCTCCCCTCTGGCTTTTCAGAGTATGGGCATGTTGACCCGAGCGAAGAAGTCCCTGGACAGGGACAGTGACATCGACGCCTCACTGAGGCTATTAGACGGGGTTCGGAACAGTCCGACGGTGCGTACGCCAACTGTTCCGACCCCCGCTCCGAATTCCAACGAGGATGCAGACGTGGCGACCAGGAAGTACTTGCAGGAGCAGAGCAAGCTGGTTGACGAAGTCTACAAGGCGCGTCTACACCGCCAGTGGGCCAAGGGTATCCGCGAGGATGTCCTTGGTGACAAAAAGCACCATTTCCGCGGTACGGACGACGCTGGCCTCCTCTCCGAGCTGGTGGTGCAGTTGCGTACGGAGTTTCATTCGGCTGGACTGGAGCTGGCGTCCTTTGACCTCGACGACCCTCTGGCTCGTGTGGTGACCAAGGTCAACGGCTTGCTCTACGATGTTCTGGCTCTGGTTGTCGAGAAACACAGCAACGCCTACGTCTGGCTCACTGGCACCGACGCCTCGTCTGACCGTGATGGACGGCGAGCTCTTGTGGACATCATCAAGGGCTGCGTACCGGTGGCGCTACGTGAGTCGCACCAGGAGGAGCACGCCGCGTTGCGTTATCCCGCAGACACTGACCCGCAGCCCATCTTGGCTCGGGAACAGCGTCTGGTGCGGGATAACAAAGCTACGGACTGGACACCCACCGAGGAGACCAGGAAGCTCTCCCTGTACAACCGGCTGGACCCGGTGTTTTACACCGCGGTCAAGGTGCGGTACCCTCTCGCGGCCGATCTCGCGCGGGTCTCCTTGGCGTCTCTCCGCTCCCTTGTGGTCGAGATTTATCAGGCTTGGGCGCAGACGGGGGCGGGGAAGGCAGTCTCGGGCAAGAGCGGCATCTCCGCGCAGCTCTCCAGCACCGAGTACGGCGCCCTCCTCGACAAGATCAACGAGCTTCAAGACTTGCTACGGCGGCAACGCGGGGCGGACGCACCGCCGGCGCAGCAGCAGCGGCAGCAGCCGCAGCGTCAGCAGCGGCAGCAGCAGCAGCGCGGTACGCAGCGGGGATTCCGTGTCGGCACGCACCCGCTGCCTGCAGTCGGTTTCGACCGTGACGACCAGAAGGCGAAGCCCTTTTGCGGGAGGTGCAAGAAAGCGGGAAAAGGTGAGCAGTACCACTTCTACCGCGACTGTCCGTTGGGCGGGCGTCAGCATCCCCCGCACTCGGCCGCGGCATTCTGCATTCCCATCGACGAGGAGGACGCGGAGGGGGTGCGTGCATTGGCCATGTGTGCCCTGTTCCAGCAGGCGGCGGATGATGGGGCCGAGGCTTTTGCCACTGCGGCATCTACGTACGGGCCGCCTGCGGTACTCTGTGCGGGTGCGGTGGGCGGGATCGACGTGTCCGCCTACGGCTTCACGGTAGAGCCGCAGCAGCCTGCTGACGAGCCCGCAGGTGACGACATTCATCAGCGGCTGGACGATCTCGCCGCGGAGGTCCATGCCGCGGCAAACTGCAAGGTGCACTACACCCACGCATCCTTCCCACCACGGGCGGTTCTCGAGCCGCATGCATCGGCTCTGGTGTGCGGCCCCGCGGCAGCGGGGAACATGCCGGAGGAGCAGGTTCCGGCAGGTGGTGCGGCGGCATCGGCATCCGCCGTGCCGGCCCCTGCTATACCTGTCTCGCAGGAGGAGGATGTGAAGCCCGTGCCGCTTCAATCGGCGCGGGTGACTGCCACGACGGACGGTGAGTTCCCTGGGTTCGTTCAGACTGTCAACCACGCCGCCATCGCGCCGGTTGACCTCACCGGCTACGACACCGACGACTACGAGGACTTTGCCGACGGCAGCTTCCGGCTGAAGCCGCGGAGTTCGCCTCCGTCGGCCAATCATGTTTCCGCGGGCCGCCCGTAGACGAGCAGAGGTCCTACGGTTGTGGGAAGCCGCCCTGGGGCTTTCCTGCCACGGTTGGGCCGTGGGGAATTCCTTTCCTCCTTTCCCTCGTTCTTTGCATCTCGATCATGGGGGTGGCAGCTGTGCCCGATGCTCAGTCGGCTGCGGGATTGCCTTCGCCTGGTGGTGATCTCGATTGGGAGACTCCGTCAATTTTCTCAATGAATGAATTTGTTGAATCCGTGATCCCGGCTCAGGGTTTCTTTGTGACTGACGATGTGCCACCGTTTGAGCCGCCTGAGCCCCCTGACCTCTTTCAGGACCTTGCTCAGGCAGATTTGGGCTTTGACATGGCTCACTACTGCGGGATGGCTCTGCATGAGTCCGGTCCTCTTAATGTGGAGCACTACTATGGTGCTGGCTTTTTCACATCTTACTACGGCATGGACTTCCGTGAGGCCACCGCTGGCTACTTTGGTGCTGTCGATTGACTTCTTGTTCACTCTGGATGCACACCAACATGGTGGTGTGCGGAACTCCGGTGACTTCAACGATTTTCTGGTTTATGCTTTTGCTTTTGACATCTACAAGTTACATTCTGGCTTGCTAGCTCGGTGCCTTTCAGTTGTTTAGCGGGTGCACAATGCCCGTAGGTTTCTGCACCTGTGCTAGCTAGAGGGTTTCCAATTTGTGTTTCAGAATTGCACAGTTGGATTAGCAGTTAGGTCTGTCAACCTGGCTCCTGCCCTAACTTATCTTACATTATCTGACTCTCCTAGACAGTCACCACCCACAGTGCTGGGGTGGTGTGCTGAAATCTGTATAGGCAGCCCTGACTGGGAGTCCCGGTCAGGCCCCTATGACAGACTCCTAGGACCAACACTGGACTGCTGACTGATCTATAGGTTCGTGTTGTGACACACGCTGTGTCACAGGTAGGCTAGACTCCGAAACCGTCCGAGACCGTTCCGGGTATATCTAGCTTAGGGTTTATTTATCTTGAGAGTTTATCCACACAGTTCGGGAGTTTCTGATATCTAGTGAACTAGGATATTCCAGTAGAGTTTGCTGGCATGTACCTTTTTTAGCGAATCCGCGTGCTCGTTCGAGTCCGCTTGTCGCTTGAAATTTAAGTTGCGTGTGTCTCCACCATACTAACAATGGTTTGACTATGCGTGCAGGTAGTCCGATACCTCTATGAAGAGCTTTCGACCCTCGTACGCACATTAAACAATAACCGAGAGTGGTAGCATGGCCTGCGTAGTTTATCTGATGCTCATATGCTTAGCTGTTTGGAAATCAAACTAATAAGTTGAAAATGCCTGTACGTAAATAACATAGTCAAATGTAAGTATTAACTGCTTGCTTTTTTATTGCTAGTTGTTGATTGTGCAATAGCATGAATTCGTAATATTAGAAACTTTCAGAAGTCTTGCATAAAGCATAACCAACGGTTGTTAGAGTTATTTCGGTGGTAACACACATCGATCTCGAAAAACGATTTTTCCTAGATGTTACGTACATCGATTTATAGAATAACGATTACCAAGTTATCATGATATCCAAATTAGAGGACTCCTGCATTAAGCAGTATAGCAAAAGTAACTATGTCGACACAGGTCATTTGCATGGCGTGGCCTCCAATGCCGCGTTGCCGCTTAAGTGCATTCTTAGACGAGCGACTGATCGCGCTCAGCTTCGTTGAGCAGGGCGGCAAGCGACCGGTATCCGATTTCCACACCGTATCGAACACGTTTGGATAATTGCGAAATTGCTATCCACCACTAGTGATAACTCCTCGTCTTTGTTCGACTGGTACTGAAATGTCCTCGACCGTTGGCGACACATTTCATTCTAGGGAGTGTTTGAGTATGCGCGTAGGCAAATGTCAAATATCGCAGGATAAGCGTAGGCAAAGTATTCAATAGCTGTTACGGATCGAAAGGTGACAGACGCCCGCAGTCGCGATGTTGGTACGTCGTCGTCGACGTCACACGCATAGTCGATCATCGATCTGTAACAGTCCGATCTGTACGAGTACCACTGAAATGCGCGAAAGGATCATCATCCTCCGCGTAGCTCAGTTGGTTAGAGCGTCGCACTAGAGAAGCGAACGTCACGGGTTCAAATCCCATCGTGGAGCACTTTCGCCCCATGACGATATATATGATTTGACCCGGCTCGTACAGTGAAATCCCCGTACCGATTTCCAACCCTCACATTGGTATCGAAGCGACGGTTCGGAAACCGCCTCAGATGTAACGGCATAAGGCACACGATGTGACCCACGCTAAGATCGCGTATGCTCGGGCACGGTGATGTGACCTGCGCTACGATCGCGTATGCATGGGCACGATGTGACCCGCGCTGATGACGTGGACACATTCCACACAACCCCCGGTACGAGGGTACGAGCGGACAAGGTTGGCTGCCACGTCATCACATCTGAGGTCGGACCTCTGAAAAGTAACTCGACACGAATGTCGTGAGGTCACGACACTTTAAAGAGGGGAGATATGTTACGGATCGAAAGATGACAGACGCCCGCAGTCGCGATGTTGGTACGTCGTCGTCGATGTCACACGCATAGTCGATCATCGATCTGTAACAGTCCGATCTGTACGAGTACCACTGAAATGCGCGAAAGGATCATCATCCTCCGCGTAGCTCAGTTGGTTAGAGCGTCGCACTAGAGAAGCGAACGTCACGGGTTCAAATCCCGTCGTGGAGCACTTTCGCCCCATGACGATATATATGATTTGACCCGGCCCGTACAGTGAAATCCCCGCAACGATTTCCAACCCTAACAATAGCAGTTTGAGCGTGGGCAAATGATTGCAATGCTAGTCTGCGCGCAGGCAAATGATTTTAACGCGGGTTTGCGCGTAGGCGACTGATTTTAATGGCAGTATATGCGCGTAGGCAAAATGATTTTACTCGCAGTATTCGCGTAGGCTGTAAAATCATTTGCCTGCGCACATATCGTCATTAAAATAATTTGCCTACGCGCAAACTAGCATTAAAATCATTTGCCTACGCGCAGACTAGCATTGAAATCATTCCCCTACGCTCAAACTAGCATTAAATAATTCGCCTACGCTCATACAGCTATATATTGTGGCACTTGTCTACGCGCATACTAAAATAAATCCTTCATCATAATTGTGATGTAAACGGCGAAACGTTTCGATTGATAAGTTTTTTCTTTCGATTTGCACGTGTTTATTAAAGTCTTTTCACGACACGGAAGCAAACCGATTAAACCTGGAGCCCCCAACCCCCCCATCCCCCAACAGCGATGTCCCCCATGTGGAATCAGAGTTCCCCCTCCCCCTCCCCCCTCCCCTTCATATACTCTCAGATGTGACGTGAAGACGTGTTGCCCCCCAAACTACCTCAATAATTTCCCTACACTATTTACTGTATCAAGGGTCATTTGCTTACGCTCACGCTGCCATTAAATAAGTTGCCTACGCTCATACTGCCATTAAATCAGTTGCCTACGCTCATATTACGATTACGGCAGTTGTATAACGTGGTCTTCTATTTCAGCGTAATAAATTTATTATTTTTCATCATTCATTATTATTATGATTTATCATTACTATTATTCGGCATTTGCCTACGCTCATACTGAAATAAACCCTACTTTTAATGTGCCAACTTGTATTCAACCTACCAGAAAACGCAAATCCCCGTGGTGCAGCACCCGTTGCCAATCCCACGACATAGTGGAACTTGGGTTAGATATTGCATACCAGTTCCACTCTATCGAAACCGGTGTACTGCGTACCAGTCCCACTAACAAGGCGTATAGTGATGGCCATTATATAAAGTACAAAAAAACCGATACGCGTATCGTTATATCTATGGTGGCGTGCCCCTGGTGTACTTGCTGTTTGCAGGGAAGTGACCATACCTGTACAAGGCTGTGGCATGATGAGTGCAGAGTAATATCTCTCCCTGTTCGTTGATATGAACATGCATTTCGGCAGTGAATCCGTGTGCAGATTTAATTCATTGATTTCTATGCAAATCAACAATGTGTTGTTCACCATGAGGATTATAACTTACTCATTGATTTACATGCAAACGAACAATGTGTTGGTCATCATGAGAAATATATGATACCTACTCCCCGGCCTTGAGAACCTCTATCTGCTGGATAGCTCATTGATCTTGTGTTTTTTCACATTATCTGACAAATAAACTAACTTGCTTACTGTAATGCATTCCCGGGACGCGATGAGCCACAAGCCACAGATTTTGGCAGCCTTGCTGCTGGTGCATCGCAGACACTGCCAAATAGTATAACATTCTCATAAGCACAATCGTAAGATGGACTTTGCTTAGCCAACTCTGTGCCATGATTTTCGATACACTGTGTTTCATAAGTCGTATTGCACACAAATTACAGGTATACACCCTTTGATAGGAGTGACCAAAGTCAGTTTGACTTGAACAAATGCACAGGCAAAGTGTTGCAGTTCAAAGGTCATAAGCCGAGCTACTGTACCTGACAGAATTTTTCAAGCTGGAGGGATCCATTGCTCAGCATCTACTGAATTTTGTCCGAGACTTTTCTTCCTCCAAAATAGAAACAGATATCTGACTTCAAGATCTTCGTCGGCAGAGTGCAGCGCTTCCGTGGATGGTGGCACCGAGGAACAACAGCAAGCAAAGAGTTAACCAGAAGTGTGCCAGTAAAGCAATACACACGAAAGGAGATATGCACACAAGCAGTGGTTTCTCTGCCAACCAACGCAAATTCAGCAAGTTGTCTCCAAACTTTGATAAAGGTGTGCAACGCAGGAGTCTATTGATCTTTTCCGAGATCGCGATTAAGTCCCGCACAAGGAAATCCACCTCGTTTCCCCCGATTGGGCGTCTCATCCAGTCGCCATCATAAGGACACACCCCCCCTTTCCCCTCAAGCAAAGTCCCATCGTTGGCAGTTGGAGTAGGCCCAGGGTCCGGACTTGTTCCCGTCTGCAGATCAAATATTTTCTGTAAGGATTTCCTCAACTTGTGTTGTTGTGGGTTAACCAGGCGTGTCGTCACAAGCTTATCGACCAGCTTCTTCGTCTCTTCGTGTCTGGTGGGATCAAGCCAGAAGGAACTGCGCTCCACTTGATCATGTCCAAGACCACGAGGTGTCAGATCTGCCGGGAGCTCGAGGAACTCCATGCTCTCGAGCTCCCATGTCAGCTTCATGTAAAAGTCGAACTCCTGGGGATCCTGAACACCCGGTGGTTGCCTCGCCTGTGGAGTTCCGGGAGCTTGTGAGCGGTCACGCAAAGTCTGCGCGACTCTGGATAAAGAGGTGTCCATCTCTTCAAGCAAGTCTGTCAACAGTTTTGCAGTCCCCCCAGAGCTCCCCGTTTCGACAGGCCGTTTGGCTTCCCTCTCAAAGAACACCACCAACTCGGAAAGTACCTCACCCACGTACGTATCGTCCCCGTCGTTGCAGACTTTTTCCAGAAAATGATGCATCAGCCTTCCATAGAACAGCGCATTGCCGCGGACGTGCCAAGACCATGCTGGGGTGAAAACCCGCGAGGAGCGGGCCGGGCGGTGTTGCTCTTGCTGGGGCACCGGTAGTTGCTCCCCAGGGTACTGCTGCTGCCTTCTAACGGGCTTGGGGAAGGGCTTGTCGTGCGCCCAAGGCGCGAGGTAGGTCAGCCACAACTTCACGATTTCACGCGACTGGCGCCCAGACGTCGCACTTGTGAATTCCCTACGAAAGAAGCTATACAAGGGAGCCTTCATTTCTTGCAGGATTTTCAAGTTGAGTTTCGTTGGCACTTGCAAAGCTTGCCACGACTGACGGTGCTGCCACGACTGAGTGTGCAAGGTTGGCAGAGTTGAAAAGGGCTGTGGAGTAGCGGATGAAAATGAGAGTGCAGATGCTCGATCCTCAGGTGAAAATGAGCCCTGCACGAAAAAGTGACGAGCAGCAGCTCCAAGGCCACCCAGAGCCTCGCCCCTGGAGGGCGGAGATGGGCTCAATATAAATTTGACCAGTAATTGTATACTTTCTACGAGGGACTCTGGAAGCGGACGACTGGAATAGCCGAACGCTCCTATAGCGGCAGGGCTATCTACAGGAAACTTTTGCCTGAAGTCGCTTGGATCTGACAACCAGAAGTCGAGGAGAATATTCAAAAACAAATCTCCCTGTGGATTATCGTCTTCCTTTACTCCCCCCGGAGACGGCTCAGCCAAATTAGCACACGCTGCGATGCCGGGGCACGTCGCGTGCAAGTGTTGTAGAAGGATCTCTTCGTGTAGCCTTGGCGGTGGCGGTCTCGGAACTTTCCACGGACCAACAAAGTCAACTTCCTCAAAATAGTCAAGGATATTGCCGATGGGATATTGACTTGATGTGATCGGCGTGTATCGTTCTGGCTTAACCACTCTCACACAGTAGCTGGCCAGCGCGAACATGAAAAATTCATAGAGGCCCACACGAAGCTGATATTCTGTAGCTAGCACGTGGTGTTGTGCAAGCGGAGTCAGCCGACCTTTGAAGTGGGAAAGATTGTCGAGCTGAACAACGCCATGGCTTGAAAGGAGCATGTGTTTGATACGTTCGGGCAAGTAGGAGCTCGGGAAAACGCACTCCCACTGCTCGGTTGTCGTATTCCCGAAATAGTCTCTGTTTGTGTAGTCCTGCTGTTGGTCTGCAATTTTGACTCTCTGCATCAGAGTCTCATTTGGCAAGAATAGACCTAAGAGCCACGCTTGCGCATATTCACCTCCTCGTTGAGCAGCATCGATCCAACTGTGTTCTTCGGCGAAAGTACGCAGAACGATAGTCTGGAAAATGTCGAAGGTATCCCGAAAGGATAAGCATGAATTACGGTCACATAGCAGCGTGTTCAGAGTACTCCGTGCTTCCGCAATTCCACATCTCGCAAGAGTTTGACTAATATCAGCATCAGCGACAAGATCAGGATTCTGTTCCTGCATCTTAAGGACTTTCAACCCCGAAATACAACAACGGTCTGTTGCCACTCGCTTTCACCTTGTTCAACAATAGTTTTGTGTCATAACAGAAATGAGCCTGAATCAAGTCGTAAGAGTTGAATGAATTTCCGAGCACAATTGTGCGAATACGAACTGCTCTTGTAATCTAAGTATCGTGTCTTTGAGAAAGGCCTTGAAAACGCTATTAAATATCTGCACAGTGCATCTCTGTGTATCTCACACTTCAAACTTCAAGGTCGATCTTCGTGCAAAGTATTCTTGGTTAGGTTGACACAGGTTCACTTACTTCCTCCTCAGCTGATTTTGAGGGCCTGTCGCTGTCGTGTGAATGAATCGTGTATCGTCCGTCCGCTCGCCTCTCGTCTCGGTCTGGTTCTCTTCTCGTTCTGACCGACTACAGTAGGAGTACAAGTCTAATGCGGAATTATTTAACACAATTCATTTAATAGGAGGACCGTCTGACTAAAATTTTGTATTAATTAATTGTGGCCGACTAAAATCCCTGTAAATGGTCCCAAATTGGCCCAAAACGTGCTAAAATTGGCCAAAAATCGCCAAATTGCTTACATACACCCCCTGACGACTATATTTATAGGGTTTCATGTTATATATACACTAGGCATCGACCCCATGAGCGTATCTAATGGTCGTTGGACCGATAAGTACCGCGGACAGATATTCCTGCAAGAACACCACACGCACCCAGTTGGTCAGTGATCCCCAAAGCAAAGGGTTTCTGTATTCGAGCCCTTTTGATCCGGGCTCCCACTCCTGCTCCTGTTATTTTGCCACATCGGACTGGCACCTGACGCTCGCCCATGCTCGCGGCGTGCTCACATGAGCGTGGATCAAAAAGGGTCTCGCATCCTGTTGTGGATTGAACGATATTCCACCTGGTGCAGCGTCGATGGGGAATATGTCTGTATGATCCAAGCTTTTTGCACGGAATTCAAAATGTCAGATGACAAGTCAGCAAGAGGAACAGGTTTCGCCGAACCTGTTATCTGAAGAATAACAGGCGAAAATAACAGGATCGACCTGTTATTTTCCCTTGTATAAGATACGATGTGGAGACCGCTTTTCCGCGCGCCGGGGCAACTACTAAGTCCCAAGTCCCCCCACACACACCTAGTCTCGCGGCACCAAGTCGGAAGTGTAGGGGGGGTCAGAGCGCCCGCACTTGTAATTTCAAAATAGCTCGTCTATAAGACCAAGATAGTAGATTCGACCAGGTTCAATCGTTGTATGTAAAGTTTTAATAAAATAACAATTCCAGTTGTCCAAGGCCAACGCAAGTCACCAGTTGAGTATGTGTGTTTGTCCCAATCGAATGAATGAAGCACCCTTGCGCCCGTCCTAAGCATCCCGTCCTAAGCGCTCGACGGTCGCGACAGCTCGCGATCCTGAATCTGACCTGCTCGTCGGTTTTCTGAATTACAGAGCTCCGCGATTTAATCGGGCATTTCCAGCATTTTTAATGCCGCGATAAATTCGGCCGCCATTCGTTTTCCCGTAAAATCTGTCATACTGAGACACATTACGTCTGTATGATCGCGCTTGTCACACACTCGTGTTACCAGTGAGACACTTTACGTCCAGAGAGATTCTTTACGTCTGTTAATGAAGGGAAAGGGAAAGGCAAAGGGTTTAAGATTTAGCGGCAGTAGGAATAGTTTTCAGAAGCATATGAAAAGTATTCTAGTGCTTCTGAAAACTATTCCTACTTCTTCTATATCCTAAACCCTTTGCCTTGCCTTTTACTGCTGCACGCGACCGGCAAGCATCTTTGAAACTTCCGAGTTTCAAAGATGCGTTTTGTATTTTGGGTGCACCCTAAAATTACAAAACAGCCGAGCGCTTCCCGTTTGTGCGGGATATTCACATGTATTCCATGGAATATTTCATATGAATTGACACACATGCACACGCAGGGGAAACCCTCGGCTGTTTGGCATCTTTGGGTTTGGGTTTGTGTTCCCAAACCCAAACCCAAAACATCTGCCTTAGAAATAAATTGCGCGTTGGGCGCACAAGTAACTTGAAGCCTTGAGCTTCAGGTAACTTAAAGATATATCCCTTGGCAGTATTTGTGCCAAGTTTCGTGCTCTAGGACGCACGGGAAGCCCTCGGCTGTCTGGCATCTTTGCGTTTGGGTTCGAACCCAAACCCAAACCCAAAACATCTGCCTTTGAAATACATTGCGCGTTTCGCGCACAAGTAACTTGAAGCCTTGAGCTTCAGGTAACTTAAAGATATATCCCTTGGCAGTATTTGTGCCAAGTTTCGTGCGCTAGGACGCACGGGAAGCCCTCGGTTGCTTGCCATCTTTGGGTTTGGGTACGTTCGAACCCAAACCCAAAGGCAAAGGCAAAGGCATAGGACAGTTTCGTATATTCTGTCCCGATGCCTTTGCAACCTCGCATGCTAACTCATATTACAATGAATATTCAACACTTAATTTGAATCATGTAATTTTAGGGTGCACCCAAAATACAAAACGCATCTTTGAAACTCGGAAGTTTCAAAGATGCTTGCCGGTCGCGTGCAGCAGTAAAAGGCAAGGCAAAGCGTTTAGGATATAGAAGAAGTAGGAATAGTTTTCAGAAGCACTAGAATACTTTTCATATGCTTCTGAAAACTATTCCTACTGCCGCTAAATCTTAAACCCTTCGCCTTTCCCTTTCCCTTCATTAACAGACGTAAAGAATCTCTCTGGACGTAAAGTGTCTCACTGGGAACACGAGTGTGTGTCAAGCGCGATCATACAGACGTAATGTGTCTCAGTATGACAGATTTTACGGGAAAACGAATGGCGGCCGAATTTACCGCGGCATTAAAAATGCTGGAAATGCCCGATTAAATCGCGGAGCTCTGTAATTCAGAAAGGGTTATGAAAGTCAACGCATGCGATCCTTGTGTCATACTAGGCCCGGTCGATCTTAAATTAAGATCTCCACTAGGCGCATCTGACGGTGGATGGGATTATTTATCTTGCCGACGTGGCGCACTCGAGAGATCCGAACATGAACATCGAGTCTGCCATTCCATTAATGATTCGTGACATTTCTCGATCCTCGCGTCTGCTATGCAATGTAAAAGCGAATCTATCTGATTTCCGAACATCGCGTCGGCCATGCGATGTTTAAATCATTTTCGCCATTACATCATATGACCGCAGGATCATGTGCGCGACAGTGCTTTGCCTTTTGCTTCCCAGCATGCCATGCCATAACGCGTGGGTGGTGTCGCGATAAATGTACGCGACTGCAGTGGCACTGTCATCGTTAGCGCCTGGCGATCGTGAGATGAAACATTCGACTGTATCGCCCGTTGGGATTCGAGCTTTGCTGCTGCTGCTGCTGCTGCTGCTGCTGCTGATTGACTAAGGTAAGGTAAGGTAAGGTAATTTGGTTTGGGTGAAGATTATAAAGGTCAGAGGTACGTAACCGAAGACTGCAAGGTACACGAGTTCTAGAGTTCTCGATCTGTTCGATGTGACTCAACCCAGTCGCGCGGTCGTCAGCGCGAAACAGTGTCACTGGATTCCCTTAAATGCGATCTTGGGGTGCACGTAGTCATACCCATTCAGAAAACCGACGAGCAGTTCAGATTCAGGATCGCGAGTTGTCGCGACCGTCGAGCGCTTAGGACGGGATGCTTAGGACGGGCGCAAGGGTGCTTTATATCGAATGACCCGCCAAGAGCGTCTCGTGCTTGTTTTGAAAGAGATGCGATTTGAAATCTCAGGTTTCTTCCCATGAAACCTCAACTCGTATGCACGAAACGTTGGATTTCACTGTACCAAATCGCATCCAACGCGGCGTCGTCCAACGTATCAGGCCTTTTAGTCGGTAGACCGTGCGATCGGGCGACTAAAAATCCGATTAAATACCCTTCCGACTAATGTAAAAATAATAGAGGGCCCGACTAATAATTCCGCATTAGACTTGTAGCGTGACACCGCACCGGCGCGGGGCGGGGTACCGGCGCGGGGCGGGGTACTGTAGCGGTCTCACGTCAGGCAACTTTCCTTCACCCTATGCCTATCTATCATTAAAAGATGGAACACCCCGACCCGACCGATCGCCGAATCGGTCGGCATTTTGCGATAACATGAAGTATATTAGAACTCACAGACGAGAGCCTATCGCAAGTATGAACTCTCTATCTATACTCTGGAACCTCTCAACTCCCGTCCGATAACCTCTACCTTACATGTAGCATAAAACCTCTCTGGATTGATTTTCGATCGTCTGAACGTGAAGGTGTGCATAATACGCGAGAGAGAGAGAAAGAGAGGGAGAGACGAACTTATTATGTTTTAACCATATCCTGAATGTTTCGGTTGATGATTCTTTCATCGTATATTCCGATTGCGCCTTAGTATCGTGCTCTTGGTAAGAATACGGCGTTCCAGTGTCGATCAGTACCGGCCGGTCGCAAAAATGGATATCCAGCACGGTGTAGCACTCGGGACCGGGATGCTTGCGGCGCTTGGAGCGGCCGTGGGCGCAGAGCTGCGTGCTCAGCAGGAGGCTAATAAAGCGCCACTCGCACCGCTGGTAGTTAGAAACAAGGTCCGCATCCGTTTGTCGTATGTTGTGGTTGTCGTCTCCCGGGCGGGCCACTAGAAGATGCGCAATTCCGTGAGGTTTGGTAGCTACTAAACGCCGTTCGATGGTGTTTGTATACAGTGCAAGGTTGTGCCTTTGAAGTTTCGTATGCGCGCAGCGCCTGGTGATAAAATGTGCAACGTTTGTGGTGGCTCCGGAAAAGCGGAATGCCAAGATTGCACGGGCCGAGGTACGTCGTAGCTACGCGCTTGTCTAAAAAGTTTGACACTTGGATCTCAAGACACTCTGTACAGTGCACCCTTAACCGCCGGGATTAAAAAACCGAAGCACAGTTCGCACCGTAGACTAAACCCCTTTTGGCGTTGGTGACGCTTGTTCTCAGGGCGCAAAAATCGGCCAGAACATGCAATTCTCCCGAATGGCGAGTGGCCTCGCTGGTGACTTCTTTTCCACACATTCATCATAACGAAAACCTTATTTTACGTGTTTCGTGAACGTTTCTCGAACAGGCCTATGAGTGAGTGCGGATATCCTGAAACGGTAGGCGTGCTTTATCATACTCAGATCGTCAAGCGAGGCGATTTCGCCTGAAGCAGGGACGCATACTGACGCGCATTGACTGGTACTTGTCGAAGACGGGCTTCTCCGAACATTTCAGGGTTGCGGAAACGCACGACGCGTGCATATTTTCACACCTTTCCGGCGGTTGCATTCTGTTGAACCTGGTGTGGATGAGACATAAGGCGCGCGCGACCTCGTATGAAGGGGACTTACTTGCTATGCCAACGGTAATTTGCATGCCATAGTTTTTTCATGTTCAAGTCTCCCCGCAGGCCAAGTCTGCTTAACCCTGTTCGAGTCGAGCCAAGCCTGCTTGACTCTATGCGAGTCAAGTCTGCTTTCCGCAGGTGCGGCACGTGCCGAGGAAGTGGGCTCTGGTTCTGCTCGAGATGCTTTGGCGATGGTCGGAAGCGCGCGAAGCTCGGCTTCAGGCTTCCACACGAAGAGGAGTGAGAAGGGCAGCTTTAGCGACGTCGATACCTGATATGAAGACGTACTGCCCAAGCTAGCAGATGGCCGGAAGTGCGCCTAGCTTGGCCTCAGGCTGGAGCATGAACAGGAGTAAGAAGTCGAGCTGCAGCAGTGATGGAACCTGAAATTACCCGCTACTGCGTGAGATGTGTCGAAGATGGTCGGAAACGCGCGAAGCTCGACTTTAAGTTGCCACACAGAGAGCAGCGAGACGATGCACTGCAGAAACGGCAAAAGCTGAAGGTATATGGTAGCGCAGGAGATTTATCTGTGAAAGCCTGAAGCCGAGCTTGTGGTACCTCCGATAGCCACGACTACGTGAGTGAGGAATTGAGTAGTGGCAACGAACCTAAAATGTTCAAGTTCCGCTTGAAAGTACATCCATGCAAGCTCCTACTGATCTATGCTTGAACGAGTGATGCGTAAAGGTTGTGTTTTTGTGATGCAAGTATGTGTACATCTGTACAACTTGAAATACTTGTTTGTACGAAGCTTAAGTGAAGCCAAGGAACCAACACATACGATAAAAGAAAGATGGTTGAACCGAGGTCGTGTCAAGGTGCGCCGCGTTCGCAATGTATCTTGAAGTAGTATGCGATCATACCAGCCAGCCCTTCCAATGTAGATCCTTGATCTGTCGTATCTAGCGGTTGTTGTGTCACAGTCCGTCACTTGTATTTCGGGTTTTAGGAGGTTTCAGTTCAGGCACACACCTGAGTCCGAGCAGTCTATTATCTTATCTTATCAACACACATATACCATCAATGAGATTTTGGGAACCTCATATCATTGAATATCTAATGTGAGACGAATAACGTCATTGTTATACGCTTTAAAAGCGGGGGTCTAAATGCGTCATAACGTGCATTCTGTGAAACCTGCTGGAACAGTCACACCGCTTGCTTTGTGACTCTTCCTATAGTAGTGTGTATGACTGTCACCCGAACCTGAACCCTAACTGTTTATGACCGTTATATCGGGTTAACTTATCAGCTTTAATACATTCTAAGAAAACTTATCACTGAGTGAATATATCCCGAGTCCTAGGGGTATATCCAACAGGTTTGGCCCCACGCACTCTTTATTTAGACACTGCGAACTTTAGCCATGTCTGGCTAAACAGCGACGCTTGAGATGGAGTGAGGGGCTCCCCTAGAGGCGCGGCGGAGCGGTATGGCCTAGCTGATGCCTGGTTGATTGGATTTACGAGAAGCTTGTGCACGAGGCGCGGGACTCATTTTCCTCGCTTCGCGTTGGTTGACGTTGGAAATTTTGGTCGGATCCGACACCACTTTCCTTGGCCGCGTCACTCTGCATCCACATGCACGTGGGGAGATTTTTACGCCACGGCTTTCCCTTGTTTTCCTCGACAACCGCATTACGACTTTTGGCCGCCGCTCCTTCCGCACCTCGTCCCATTTTCCCTCACTTCGTCTCTACAGTCTCTTTCACCATGGTTGCGACAAGATTGACCTCGAGTATGGCGTCTCGCCGACGCTCTTTAGCTACGATTTTCGACTCCGCTGCTGCCCGTAATTCCGTCACGCCGGCTACGCCGGCAACTACTGGTGTTCCGGCTGCAAACTCCGCTCAAGCTGTTTTCTTGGCGGGTGTTCGCACTCTCACCCGTGAGCGCTTCGACGAGAGCGTGGCGAAGCACGTGGTCCGAAAGTGTTTCCGTGAAAAGCACGATCGATTCACGGGAACGGAGTCCAACGCACAAGTGCTTCTCTCCAAGCTAGTGCCAGCCCTCCAGGAGGCTTTCGAGGCGCAGGATGCTTTGTTTGCGCCGATGTTCGACTTGGAGGACTCCGCGTTGGCCGTCCGTCCCGAGGCCAACAAACTTCTTTTTTCAACGCTCGAGCTCATCGTATGTCCCGCCTCTCCGGCGGGTGACTGGCTGGAGGCCTCTGCGACGTTGCACCCGCAGGTGGGCAAGCGAGTCCTTCTGGAGCTCGCACGGCGTCTGCTGGACTCCGGTGCACCCTTCCAGGGGACATCGGACCTCCTTGGCGTCCGCTTGAAGGCCCACACCGACCCGTCCGAGTCCATCACGGATTTCAACGCGGCCTTGCGGTCCGCCAAGAGGCGCAACACCCTCGACGATGACGAGGTGAAGGAGTTGTTCCTCGCGGCGCTGGATCCTGGATTCTACGCGCCGGTGGTGTCGAGGCTCTTCACGCACCAGCAGCGGGCGGCCGTGGACCTCCTCACCATTCAGCAATGGGTCCTCGAGTGCTACGCCCGACACGTGGCAGCCGGTACGCACACTACCTCGTTCACCTTGTCCGCGGCAGCCGTGGCCACTGACGGCGACGCCTCGCAGCTGTCCGACCTCACGGCCATCATCCTCGACGTGAAGCGGCAGCTGAAGATCCTCACGGACAAGGTCAACGGGCGGGGTTTTACCCCACGGGCGGACAAGAACAAGATCGGCAACGGAGGAGGCGGCTCCGGTGTACGTTTTGCAGCAGGTGACCTCCCGACGGGGGGGAACTGGCCGCAGTCGCAGGTAAGGAAGCGCGTTGCTTTCCACAAGGGGAGCGGTGACTTCATCCCATTCTGCCAAAACTCGACGTGCAAGAAGGACGAGTCGCGGCACTGGCACCGTGACTGCCCGAACGGCGGCAAGCATGGAGCTGGGGGAAGCTTCCACAGCTTCTCCCTCGGTGACATCGAGAACGACTTGCTGGCGGAGCAGTTCCAGACGGTCATGGACGAGCACGACGGCGAGCGGTTCGATGCGCTCTGCCTTCTGGCGTGGGGCAAGCCGGAGATGCTCGACGGCGTTTCGGCGTGTTCCTTCGGGATCGAGCCGGAGCAGGAAGACGGTGCGTTGCAGGAATTCCTGCCCTACTGCCAGCCTGCCACCCACATGGGCGGCTTCACGGTCGGTGGTGTCGAGAGCGGGATCTCGGCTGCCGCTTGCACGCATGTCCGGGAGGACCCACCGCCGGCTCCACCGCCGGCGGCAATCGAGCATGTTTACCCGGGCGAGTCGGAGGCGTCCGACACCGGTGACATGATGCCGGTGGACCCCATGCACGCGCACGAGCCCGACCTCTGCTTTGCGGACAAGATCGCGCGGATGGGGGGACTCTCGATCACGGCTGCGGGCAAGGACTTCGCGATGCGGTACATGCACGCCGAGTCGGAGACCGACTCTTGCGACGGCGACGTGGACGACTCTGCAACTGGGTGTGACTCTATTGACGGTGAGGATGCGGTCCCGCGCCCTACGGCATCTCGTCCGGGATGCGGTGCACCGCCTTGGGGGTTTGCCCGCTCTTCGGCGATTGCGGTAATGCTTTGTGCGTTCTTTTGTGTATGCGCCACCGCGGCGCCACTCACAGCTGCCGCCCCTGGCGAGGCATGTGCACCGGACCACACCGGCCTGGAGGTCGGTGGTGTTGCTGAGACAACCAACAACGAGCCTGCATTCACTTTTGCGGCGCCGGCTGCTATTCCGCCGCATCGGCAGACGCGGTATCGGGAGCTGCGACAGGGGTTCCACACTCTCCGCAATGTCCCGCGGCCGCCATGGCTGTATAATCCCGACCCTGATTGTGTTCCACAGTCACCACCTTACCCGCCACCGCCGTACTCGTCCGATGACGAGGAGCAGAGCTCTGGAGACCATGCGGCTGTGCGCGACGATCGACAAAATTCATATTCCTTTTCTGGCTTTACGAATGATTCAAACACGGCATCGACAACTTCAATTCACGGCACCATGGCTGTGCTGCGGACTGGCACAGCAGTGCCACCGCCAACTAGTGGCTAGCAAGTTAATCATGCCGCTCCCGCACAGTGAGATTGACCGTAGCTGTATGTGCAGAGGGGTCCGATCACGGACCGATTTCAGATTTACAACTCTTGACTGGGAACCGCCCTGCCAGAAAGGACAGGCCTTCCCTTAGAGCCCAATTTCCACCGCTGTAGATGGTGTTTGTTCACAGGTTTCACCTTCGGCTAGCCAGTCACCACACTAGGTGGTGTGTTGGAACAGTCACACCGCTTGCTTTGTGGCTCTTCCTATAGTAGTGTGTATGACTGTCACCCGAACCCGAACCCTAACTGTTTATGCCCGTTATATCGGGTTAACTTATCAGCTTTAATACATTCTGAGAAAACTTATCACTGAGTGAATATATCCCGAGTCCTAGGGGTATATCCAACAAAACCGTGGGAGTCTCTAAAGTTTCTAAAGTGCGAGGATCTTGATGGAACAGGTGAAAATATATGTTAGATATATAGGTTTGCTGTAATATATATGTCCCCAACGAAGTTTGGGGTAGTCCGCGCGTGTGGAATTTGAATGGAAATGCATGAATTAGTGCATGCCCTATTAAGGCGACGTGTAACATTCTTGTAAAATTGTACCATAAAACGTCGCGGGATAGTCATAGTGATCTAAATGTCTTGACCGATTAGGCGATATCAGGCGATCATCGAGTGCTTGGGATACTGTCAGAGTCGCGTTGGTTTGTGGAAGGAATATTGGAATATTTTGTTTTGACGTGTCCGTTCGGGGAAGTCGCAGTTGCAACACTGCGAGTCGCGTTGGCATGCTTCAGATAGCGTTCAGTCATGTTCAAACGCAACATGAGTGAAATATCTTGTATGTTTTAATTCATTTTAAATGCCTTTAATTGTTTCTGTAAATCTGACGGGAATCGATGAATTCAAGATTCATCTAGCCGTCACGAGCAGAGCCACATCACCATCTTCCAATTTCATGCAGCTTCCATTGACTAAAACGCTCGCCTGAAAGTATTGATGGGCGAACGAGTTGCTGACGCAAAAAACAGTATTGACACATATCTTTCTGCGCTTTTTAGTGATGCGTCTTCACCGCCATAGCTACAACAGTGACTTCATCAAGGAGGTCCTTCGTCAGACACCTTTGGGCAAGATCGCGGTACCAAAAAATGAATATTGCAAAAGTTATGGCGGTTTTAAAATTTCAAAACCAGTACCCTAGGACCTCAAGCTGACGTCGGCCATTTAATGGCGATGACGTTATTCATGTGATGACGTCATCCAGCTAGATAGACTTAGACTCAAGTCTAAGAAAATGTTAAAACTGGCTGAAGCGCGAGCGCGAGCGCGACCGAAGATTGGCGTGTGGTATGACATCGTCAGGATGTGTCACACAAAGACAAGACCGTAGCCACCAACGCAACCCAAGATAGACTTCAGTCTTTTGAACCAGCTGTCAGCTTTGACAAGGGTGACACGCGCGCGCTTGCCATCTCTACTGCTCGTTAGATCGTGACCGATGAAAATCTTACGATGGTAAGTTGGTAGCAACACAATGAGATCTTACATGGGAATCGGCAACTGTTTTACGATTTACATTAACCAATAAAAAGCGTACGTAGTCGGTCGATGATCGATACAATAACTTGCTTTCAGAAATTTGACTGGTTGGACCATGATTCTTCCGCTTCTTCAAAAATATAGATTGTAAATTGTAAACACCCTCTGCTCACTTCGCGAATCTTGACAGCCAAAACCTGCGTGTGTGATTTTTAAAGGATACGAGCAGCGTTTTGTTTTACTTTGGTTTTATTTTAGTTGCACTATCTTCATAGGATACCCTGTTTCTTGCTTTCTCGGCGCTAGTCTCATGCGATATGTTCATCGAAGTATAGTTTGATTGCCTGTGCTTTGCAAATTTCTGTTGAAACGTTTCCTTTTTGTTACTTCACAGACACAACACATAATAATAATAATAATAATAATAATAATAATAAAACATTTACGCTAGCAAAGGGGACAAAGTCCTGAGAGTGCGGTATCCCTGCAAAGCAGGCTAGTGAAAACACCAGGGGCTACTCCCTCTGCTATAGCGCGCCCACAAAGGGGCTCAGCCCACTTTTCAGCAGGGTGACATCTAGAGAAAAAGCTAAGTGCTAGGCAATAAAAAACTCTAGAAGATGGAGAAGCTGCGAGAAAGACAAATCCTACTGTCCGGCTAAGCTCGCTGAATATCAAACAGATAAACACATAACTAGTGTCTGGCCGAGGCTTTATGCTCTCGGAAACCCAGACAGTGAAACAAGTCTGTACTACTGTACTGTACTACTGTACAGTACAGTGCTAGGATGTCACGGACACGAGACGGAAGCAGGGTCAGGCTAGGGGCTAGTCAGAGCCCATAATAACTAAGCCTAAACCCGAAGTCCAGCATTATTGCAGGAGGGTTTGAAGAAAGTCGTTTGATTGTTGCACAGCTTCTGTTTCTGTCATGGCTTCACTGCTCGAGATGTCAACTGTATGCGGGTCAGTGTTTAAGGTGGTGGTGGTTGGTGTTTAACAGAAACACGTCTCGCCTATTTTTGGTGTGTTGCCTACAAATTCTTGATAGTTTTTTAAGAAGAGGTTTAATCTTGCCACGGGGAACACCTATCGTGTTGAGGACAGTACCAAAAAGAGGAGGGAGGTATCCCATGAGTGTGAGAACTTTGGGCCATTTAACGGTGTTTATGAAGGGCTTGGAATTTGCGTTGGTGATTGTCGTGTCGTGGTGACCACCATAATAAGGCTCAATATCACTCTGATGATAAGGAGGGTGACAACACCTTCCAAGACTGACTGCCTCTCCTTGTTTTGATATTTTGAAATAGTGTGTGCATGCATTTTCTGCGCTTTTCTGGTTTGGACATGCGTTCTTGTCACACATAAAACCTGTCCAGGACCTGTAGCGCTAACGGAGAATCTTACACAGCGTCAAGTGACACTTTCGTGATGTTTACTTATTACGCTCGCGACAAACGTAACAATGACGGCCCTTACCAGGGGCGCTATCGTGCGTCGTAACCCCATTGGCCGATTCCAAATTCCATGACACACGATCCTTGCCACGTTTTTAGAGGTAGCATTGCGTCTGGGGGCCTACCCTGGCGGGAATAACCCCGGTCATCATTGGCCATGCTACCTCACCAAGTGTAGGTTCGGTTCCGCTTTTCCTCTGGCCGAAATCTTTGCGCTGGTTGTTTCTCGATCCCCGACTGACAAAATATCGTTCATCATCCAGGTGCGGCGGGAGGAAGACACACGACTCCGGGATCTTGGCAGTCGCGCGCCCAGCCACTTAGGATATTGCCGCCAGGATCTTAACCTAGAGCGTCCGTTGTACAATATTGGATCTGCGTGGAGGAATTTAAAACATCCCCTGCACTGCGTCTGCACTGCGTCCTTCTTTAGCCCGTCACGGACAACTTTTATTTGTTCTGGTAAACCTCAAATTCAGGAACTACTTAGTTATAGGATAGTAGAATCCGACAATTATTGCTCTTCGCTTGCAAGCAAAGAGCCCTCTATTATTGATATTTTGCCTTGCGTAACTCTACTTTCCAGGTTAATGTAATATGTAATTTTCTTATAATTCTGCTTTCCCAGTAGGATATGAATTTGTAAACATCTTGTGTTTAGACCTACTTTGCTTATTTCAAGGCTAATAACATTCCTCCTCAGCTAATACCTAGACTTTACTACAAAGTGTGAACGGGGCATGGCGAATTTTTTACAAAAGTTGATAACTTGATAACAAAAGTTTTCAATATGCTGTTTATTCAAGAGTGTACTATATGTACTAGTTAATGTAATATATCTGGCTGGTGAGATAAACCCTGAGTTGAGGGTTACGATATCAGAACGGCAAAGAAGCCATTGATAAAAGTAGAGATAACATAAATACCTAACCGCGGGTGTTTCCCGTCTACTGGTGACGGTCACCCAGCCTACTATAGGAAGTGGCATGTCAGGGATATGACCGATGACATCTGTGCCATACGTGTCATACATGTCATACCATGTCATGTCATGTCATGTCATGTCATGTCATATGTTATAATGACATACACTCGTCGAGTATTGTCAGTACGGTCGACTATGACATGTACAATCATAATGTCTGTCATCCACTCACCATGAGTGACATCTGTCATCGAGAGGCCGGGTACGGCATCTCGATGGCGAAGGAAGACAAGTTCTTGAAGAACGAACTGTTCTGAGAGGACGCGTCTTCGCTTACTTCAAGCATGAACTGAACAGCATGCGAGTATCAAAAGGCTAATTCGACCAGCCGATACGGTTAGTTCACCCAATGCTCTCGGGTTCACAACCCGATGGTGTTAACGCTTATGAAGCGTGAGGGCATTGAGGTATATGCGGAGCATTGCGCTCAAGCAGACACTTCTGGAGAGACTGCACTCATACCCCACCAAATATCATTGCGTGTTGCTACAGTTCAATAGCAGCCGCATAGTCTTGAAGGTTGATATACTACCTTGACAGTGGTATTCTCCGTCTCAGGCATAGAACGAGGACATAAGAGTGTGTGCAGCAGACGATATATTGTATATAGATTTGTATATTGTGTGTGTGACAAGTTTCGCGCATACATACCGGCGACAGAGCTCGCACATATACTAATATATCGAATATCTACAAGCGAATAACAGCATTCGCTGCAACATCGTCAGCAAACGGAGTGCGCGATAAATCATCATCGATCGCGAACGCATTCGCAGCTAATAATATCATTCGCAGTAACATCGTCAGCAAATAAGCAGCGACAAGGTGTGCGCACAGCGTACGGATCGCACATACATGCTGTCAACATTTCGCGAGGTTGGTACGGTATGCGAGATACGGACGCGCGAACGAAAAATAATCATCGGCATGTATGATTCGCATCAACTGCGGCAGGACGCACGGGGTTTCGTTATACGCGCGATCGCATTCATACCATGCGACATGCACCGGCGACAGCGATGTTTGCTAATAATCCGCACGAATCGTTCAGTGCAGCGCACGCATATGATAATTTCGTTATTTGCAAACGATTTGCACGAATCGCTTATTGACATGCACGTACAATGATTTAGCTTGTCAGTGCGATGCGCACCTGCTATGATTTCATCTTATACAGGGGACGCGCGATTTGAAGGCGCATGATCCGTGATGCATCTACATGCAGCGCGTCATACAATATGTGTTGCGCGCACACATAGCATGCAATCATGATGTTCGTTCAATACTCGCAGATGTACATACAATTTGCAGTCGGACGCACAATTACATCAGATGAACATTGATGTTGCGCAGTGATATGTGTATTATACCAATCATCAGTATACACACATATGTTGTACAATAATAGTGTGCACTGTCATCATCATTTCACACACTTACTATGGTATACACCATGCAGCACAATTCCACTATTATAATACATGCTGACAGTGAGTGATAAGTTAATACACTTATACCACTAACCACAAGTCATCATTATTATCACACACTACAACTTGCCATTATACTGTAACTTGTGCACCATTCACACTGTTATAATAATCAGTTTGGTCACAAATGCTTGGCATACATGCACACATATGCATATCCAACTTGATCACGATAACAGTTGGCATACATATGCATATATTAACAGTGTATCATGGAAGTATTGCAAGATTAAAAAGTAAGGACTTATCTTGAAATCACCATGTAGTTTTGTTGATCGATTTGGTGACTGTCTGTCCGCGCCTAACCGACCATAGGTTTGTACCCTATGGAACCGGGGGTTGATCAAGCAATACAACTATGCTACACTGTAAATATGCACATCTTACACACATACTAGATATTGCATCAATATACCATATAGCATACCTGCTGTGCAAGTATAGGCTATAAATGAAATCCACTTGGTATAAGGTGCCAATCTTGGTCATAAAGACAGTAATTAGCTCGGTTATTCCTGACGTAGGATTTGGGATGGAATAACTGTTCTACTATTGATCAAAGATGGAATACACACCGGAGCCATTTGTGAGATATATCAATCAACTCGTCATTCATCATGATGAGAAGTGCAGGATTACAACTTACTAACCAAATTGATATGCATCATACTAGCCATATGCTGTCCAGTGGTATACAGATTATCTTGTATGATAAATCACTACCAATTTGCTTAAGTGTACTAAATTAGCAAGTACCTGCACAATGCACAATCATTGACACTATTCTGTATATTGACATTCACTGATTCAGTAAGTGAAATGATCAACTATAATATCGACCACGTGTATGATAATGTAGATGCCATCCAACAAACACATGTGCGTGTTGGATGTCAGTGATGGCGATAGCTAAGGTAAACAGGATAAAACCACATGCTGAAGGGCTGGATGGAGAATATCTCCAGACCCGAAGGCAGTATACAGTGTTCATAATGCAGCTGGTAACCGCTGAACACTGTCCATACTTTTTTACTATCGCTGGAGCAACACCAACGTCTACATTGCATTCTGACAGTTGATACAGTTCTGATCACTTCAAATGCATGTAACAAATCTCACAGATCAGTAATCATTTTGACAGCTGATAGAGGTTATTACAGACACTGCTCTGATTCATTATTCGAGCTTTGTTCTGATTTACTTGGAATCTAATCTAAGCTGAAGATATCATTTTGATACTCTTTCAGTGAGTAAGTAAGTAATAAATCAACTGACAAGTTATCACTTAAGTGGCTGCACTTAACTGTTGATACACCTACTATATATTCACATTAGGGTTTGGTCTATTTGTCATGGGTTTCAATCAGCAAAACCCAATATACCAAATATTGACCATGCATATATCTTCACATACCAACATGAAAAATGTCAATTTCCATTTCATGTATTCAGGTGAGATATATTGCAGAGGTGTAACAGCTGTATACATTGTAGTATACACCTAGTGCTCATACACACTGAGACTTATAAGTCAAAAAGTGGTGAAAATAGGTGAAATCTCACACGTAAGATTATAAAATAAAAATTCGGGTCCAATTTTTTTTGCTGATCCAATTTTTCACCTATCGACAATATATGCAAAAATTTGTGAGCACTTGTAACACCCTGTAACATCCTAAAACCACGTGTAAAAACTTGGGGGTGTAACGTACATCTCAAGTATCACGTGGTAAACAGTGACATACTGAATACAGTTTTGCTTTATTCCTTCAGGAAACATTCATACTGCTCAAATTTGATATAATTAGGTGTTACTGATATCATGTAGCACCCTAAGGTCACTGCATGTGATGAGGGTCACAGTAACCCGTAACACCCTAACGATGCCACTGAATACTGGTGAACCACACTATATTTGGCATTTTGGTCATGCTGAAATCAGCACATTCATGACCAATATTTCGGGCAACAACCCAATAACTGTAGGGCAACAACCCAATAACTGTACAGCTGCTTCCTATAAGGATTGCATGCTGCTTAATGAGGTAATAGGCACTTGACAACTGCCTATGGAATTCACACTTCCTTGAGGGGGGAAGAAGGTGGAACCATATATATACTTCACCTCATTTACATCAATGTACAAATATAATGCATGTACAATATACAGATATATATATATCACACACACACACACACATCCATTTTATATTCCGATATGGTGATTTCTGATGGATTGCTTTTGATGAAACTACTGCATCCACAAGTAACGTTGAAATTTGTACAACGTTAAACCCACCGTCACTAATAAAGTGTAAACTCGGATGGGAAACTACATCCCAATGACTATAAGTTGACTATTGCTCAGCATTTACATTCTCGAGTAAGGGCGGAATGCTTAACTATATATATAACATATAACCTGATACCACGCGTAATTGCATATCTTTGGATCAGAAGATGATAGTTATATAATGTATATATATTCCACCTGATACACTTTGGCACTATAGCCATACATAAGAGTGGGAAGGACAGGTGCATCGCTGTAGGACTGGTTGATATAGTCCCAGTACTGAAGGCTGAATGTGGCATCCGAATAACAGCTGATAACTTTTGGGTGACCACCATGCAAACCCTTCCAGGCGTAACTCCTTCGTACTAGGATGCAAGTGAATTGTTCATAATATGTTGACATCACATAAAAGCATTCTGAGGAAACCCCTATATATTCATGTGAGTTGTCATCACTACAAATGACATGGGTTTCGAATCGTCGAAATGAGTATAACTCCGATGAATTCATTAGTATAGAACAGCTGCTGAGATTATTCCTCCGGCTGGATTGCAATCATTCACAATCCCTGTACATTCCGGTGACAAAATTTTGCACTGAACTGATCACCGCATTTGGTATAATCTGTGATATATAAATCATCAGAAAAAGCGTTGCAATCAGTACAATGCTGTCTAAACTCACAAAGATGAGTAATAGATTTCCTCGGATGTAATCAATTGAGGCACAATGTGATCTACGCTAAAATCGCGTATGCTCGGGCACTGTATTGTGACCTGCGCTAAGATCGCGTATGCATGGACACAATATGACTCGTGCCGATGACGTGGACACATTTCATACAACCCCCGGTACGAGCGGACAAGGTTGACTGCCACGACATCACATCTGAAATCAATAAATCACTCAGAGAGAAGGTGTTGACATCAGTTCAACACCATTATACATATAGTCATGAGGAGTTTACAGAAGACACAGTCCCTCCGATATTGATAACATGGTACACATATCACCATACTCTCTGATTATAACATTATATATTTGATATCCCACAGCATACGATGATGGTAATAACAAACCACTTCGCCGCTGGAGGGTAGTGTTGTATGTTGTACAGCACACACATGGGCACGATATGACCCACGCTGATGACGTGAATTTGGGCTGCATCCCGAGAACTGCTGTCCAGCTTCATCGTCGAGCTACCACGTCATCACATATGAGGTCGGACCTCTGTTGTATTTAAACGGCGCCTGACAACCGCCTAGCAATTTACACTTCCTTGAGGGGGGAAGACGATAAGCTAAAAACAAATACAACTAAAAACCAAATAAATAATAAAGACAAATAATAAAACAAGTAAGTTGCATCATCGTTGTTGTTTTGGTAATTGTGACTATATACAGTCAAACCATGCAGACCTCCATGAAGTTGGCACACATATGTATCGAACATTTCTAAGGTCATCAGCCATGACGTACATATGAGCTTGATTTTGAAGACCTAGACATTTTTATACATCTGGTCTAGCATGTATCCAGACTAGAATTGTATATTGATTCGGTGCAAGCACTATAGCCTCTGCCACCGATGATCACTGAAAAAGGGCAACCATTCTTGATATTTCATACATATCATCTGATTGGATCATTAAAGGTGCCAAGAGTACTCAATGCAATATGCAGGCTACGGCCTGAGTACAACACCTAGATAGGTCAAAGCCATCGAGCTGACCAATGCAGCATAAATGCTAGCTGCCTTTGAAGGCTACATAATAAGTCTATTGCCCTTATGTCTTGAAATGTATCCGTGTATTGGCATCTCTTTGAAGTAGTCATGCCTGCTGAATAAGCCATACCGGTCATCTTGTCTTCATTGATCATTACATATCTGATCATACCGCCATTGAACAATGCCTATTCTTTGAGATTATTAT
>LGRX02003181.1:0-13609 GCA_001247695.2 Cymbomonas tetramitiformis
ATAGCAATTTATGATATATGGCATTCTTTTGCTTGTGAAGTTGTGCATTCTGCGGACTTGTGCTTAAATATTGGCGTCAGAACTGCATACTGCAGTCTTTTACAAAACAAAAATGTGCTTAATTGCAGACATGCCGTCTGTAATTCCGAGCGTGAAGCAGCAGTCTTGAAGAACGAGGCCTTCGAAGGGTGAGGCCAGGAACGGATTTATCCGTACTGGTAAGCTTGGAGAGGTTGAGTAAAGCAGACTGTTGTGACACTGGAGGTTCAGCAGCCATCCGAGACACAGCGACAGCATTTATTTATGATATTCTGGGCTATTCTGGGAGACAGTGCCCTGATGGAGCGAAACACCGGATGGTAAAGCCAGGAACGGATTTATCCGTACTGGTACGCCTGAAGGCGTAGAGCGAAACAGGGGTCTCAGTGTTCATCGTGGCGACAGTGTTCATTATGAAATTCTGGGCTATTCCGGGAGACAGTGTCCTGATGGAGCGAAGCACTGGACGGTGAAGCTAGGAGGAACGGATTTATCCGTACTGGTAAACCTGAAGGGGTGGAGTGAAGCAGGAGTCTCATCACCTACAGGATTCATCACCTCAGGAATGAGCGAGAATGGCCTTATGGCTACTGCCCCGCAGTCCTTGTGGTAGGACCAAATCGACGATTTGGTCCTACCACGAGGACCATTGTTCCGATAATTTAATTGGCCATCTCCCGTGATTTGTGGTGTCTAACCAATGAAAGGTGGTATATATAGGTCCTATATTAATTTATTTGAACGCTGGTTTGGCCTATATCCATCCCATATATCCATGACGAACGCATTTCAAACCTCTACACTCAAAATTTTCAAAACAGATTTTTTGGAACATTCAAAATGTGGCAAATTAGTGACTCATCTTCAATAATTTTTTACCAATCATATATCAACACTACACCTGCGCGGATACCATCAAATTGAACCTATACATATGTCCCAATCATATTTGGGCGGTAGGCCCGGTTGGAATGCATATATTGGCTCGTTGGCTCGTTGGCTTCCCCTCTAATATATTGGCTCGTTGGTTTCCCCCCTAAAACAGTGGTCACGCGAGCTGACCAGCCAGCCATCATAATTGCTTGCTAGAGGGCATATATCGCAAGGTTGGTGTGTGCGGCACATTAAATCTTCAAGTATATATGTATTGCGAATTTCTGAAAGTCTAACATCATCCAAATATCTTATTTTTCGACTGGCGTGTACATTTTAGAATGGACGAATGCCAATTTCTAAAGTCCGAAATTCACTAAATTCGGAATTTGCATTGTGTTGAACATGCGCCATGCTGAAATAGAGCGGAAATGATGATGAGGGTGCGAAGTAACCGATTCAGTTATCTTATTTGGTCATAAACTCAAGATGTATAACCATGAGCATCACCGTGAGCCCCCCATGTGACTCCTAATACTCAAAATAACGGTGGTCCTTGTGGTAGGACCACCATTTTCTTCAAGCTTTTGGTGAAATTACACCCCTAACCACTAAAGCGTGTCGTTCAACCACACACCTAAAGTCTCATGGGGGGCGCCGCTATAAGAAATAAAATTCATTTAACTCATAAATCAAGGTAAGTTTGCGCGGAGTCCAAAAATGCAAAAACTTTTCAAAAATCGTTTATTTGATGAATAGGTTGCCCAGAGCACCCTGTACATATTGCGCACTTCAGGTATCAAATTGACCACGTTAATGAAAAGTTATGGTCGATACCGCTCGGTCACCCCCCACACTTAACCATACTTAAGCGCAAACTTAAATCGCTCGTATCTCAAAATCTAGATTTTGAAAAGTTTTTGCATTTTTGGACTCCGTGCAAACCTTACCTTGAAATATCATGTGCAAATGTTGCCTGTGCCTCGAATAGTCGATTTAGTGATCGAAACCGCAATTGCCCATTGGTCCTTGTGGTAGGACCATGAATTTGGGTAGTAGCCACTTACAGTGACTGCTGCTTAGAGCGAAGCACTGGGAGGTGAAGCCAGGAACGGAATTTCCGTACTGGTAAGCTGAAAGGTGTGGGGTGAAACGGGCTTTCACCTTGGCACCTTCCCACCACTGAGAAATTAGCGACGGAGTCGACTACAGACCTCCAGAAGCAGCAGCGAGCCGAGAGACGTACTCAGAGAGCGGCACGTGTGAGCCAGCATTTTCCCGAGCTGGAAGAACAAACAGCAGCCGGCGGAGGACAGCCCGAGGCCGAAGCCCGGGAGCCTACGGTGATATTCGAAGAAGAGATGGACTACGGCGATTCCACTCGCCTTTCCCTCGGCACTCTGCCCACATACATGGGCACTAAGGAAGAAGACCGGCCGAAGTTCTTGAGGGACTTCTCCCTCTTGTGCGAAAACTTCAGGCGCCAGCATGGCGCCAGCATCAGGAATAGGCTCAGGTCCGTGACGACCACCAGTCTCTCTGACGAGCAAAAGCAAGCTCCGAGGAGCACACCTCCTGACTGGCAAACACTGTGGGACTTCATCCCCACGTTGTTAGATGGCAAGGATTCACCAGCACACAGTTGGTGGTGTGAGAATTATGAAAGCGGGGGCATGGTGGCTTCCAACATGGATAGGGTGCTCAAGGACATCAGCGTACACAGCCCACTTGAGGGTTCCATTCCGTGTGCTAGGCCCCTTTCAATGAAATGAACACTGGCGCAATGTGGACAATCGCGAGGCCAGCAACAGCCCAGGACGCTCACGGGGAAGTTTCCAACGAGTACAGAACCGATGGAACCTCGCTGAGAGGGTTGACGGGACACGACGGCACTCACGACTCGCAGTACTTCTACGCCCTCAGGGGATTCATTGCTGCGCTTGACAGAAAGTTCATGATGAAGGGGGCTCAGGAGAAAGTTGATCTCTTGACCCAGAAGCCCCAAGAACCGGGGCAAGATGGGCTAACGTATATGAAAATGTGCCAACGCAGGGAGATGCAGCTCAACACTGGGAGAGTGGTGAGCGACGAGACTCTGCGCACCTTCATCGAGGATTGCGTAGAGAACCTCCGCATCAAGATCTTCCAGACACGGGTAAAAGAGCAGTTGAGAGCTCAGTACCCGCCGCCCAACCGGGTAACCTGGAAGAACCTGGAGGTCATCGTCGAGGTTCAGGATAAGCTCAAGAACGACGCCGAGTCCTGGATCTTCACGTTCTTGCAGGAGATCACGAGGCGATGCGGCTGCCAATATTCCACCTGGGAAGCCCGACAGCATGGCCTCGACCTCAAGGCCATCAAGAACTCGATCAGGAAGATAGAGCCAGCCGTGGACGGACAGTCCGGCGATCCTGAGAGCAGCAAGAAGGTGGACGCTTCGCCTTCTAAGAAGATGAAGAAGGATGTGAACGTTGCGGAGAGAGCTAAGAAGCCCACGTACAACAACACACCTCCGCCAGCCGAGGGCAGTCGTACGAACGACACGCCCAAGTACTTGCGTTGCTTCGGAGGAGGCTGGCATGAGTCCAGTCCCGAGCAGTGCAAGAGTGGCTACACGCACGTCAAGTTGCCAGCGGGGTATCACGAGAGCAGGCTCGGGTCCAGCAAGTGGTGGGATGCCGAGAACGCTGCCATGCGGATGTACAACCTGAAGAACCGCTTCAAGAACTCCGAGTGGAGCATCCTGGTAACCGATTGGCAGCAGTTGTCCAACGAGGAGAAGGACAAGTATCGGGCCAAGCCGCCGCCAGCTGACAAGCAGAAGAGCCCAGCTGGCAAAGCAGACTCACTGAAGGCGGAGTACCAGGGCATGGTGGCTGCCCGGAGAACTGCCAGTCGTGGTGGCAGCGTGAAGTCCCAGGTGCTCTCCGAGGACGAGGGTTCAGACGAGGAACTGGTCGCCTCGAACGTCGCGGAAAGAGAGGTGTACATCTCGGACACGCACGAGGTGAATCACCGTGAGATCACTGGACCAGGGCTGTCATCCGGCTCCTCACCCAGCGTGCTCTCAGCGCTGACTGAAGAGATGGGCGAGGAGGTGCTCTCTGACGCGCTCAACACCTTAGGCTTGGGGGACTCACAGAAGCACTGAGCACGGAGGACGATCCCGAAGTCATGGCTGCACCGGCAGTAGCGCTGGGCAGCACTCAGCACATGAGGGGATTCCCGGTGAAGACACCCGAAGAATACGAGGCCGAAGCGCAGTTGCCATTGGCCCCAGCAGCGGACGAGATGCAGAGGAAGGTACAGCTCATGGCCTCTGTGATCAAGAGCCTGGGCGCAGCCTTTCGCAAACTGGCTGCTGGGCTCGTAGCGGAGGGTACAGTAGGATAAAGGCTCCGAGGGGTGTAGAGACTTTGGTAGAGCTGGCCGAGGCCGGCCAGCTCCCCACGCCAGCAGCCCTAGCGGCAGACTTCGACGACCGTCAGAGATGCGACGAAGATGATGACTGCCCGGGGATGGAGTCTGGCGATGACAGTGACGAGGAGGAGATCCCGTTGGACGAGATGCCTGAGGATATGGTGGATCAGCCCAGGAAAGAGAGAGTCTCAGTGCGTGTCACCGCAGCGGCAGCTACGATCCAGGACAAGTTCGGAGTGACGGACTTCAGTGGGAGGGGCAATGCGCCAATACCTGCATGGGGTGCACTTCACGCTGGTCACCGACCATTCACCGCTCACGACCCTCATGGAGAAGGGGGACCTGCAGGGTCAACACCTGCGCTGGGCCATCAGTCTGCAAGAGTTTGAGTTCACGGTCCAGTGTCGACCAGGGCCAAAGAACGAGAACGCGGACGTGCCTTCCAGGTACCCGCTGCCCAGCACAGCAGACGAGACTGGTGCCCGCCTGGACCGGGAAGGTGACTGTGCGCGGGAAGCGGGGTACGCCGAGAGGCAGACGCGTTGTTTTGCAGACACCATCTGCTTAGAGGTGACCAGGGAGCCACCGCTTGGCCCAGAAGCGAACCCAGAGGCTCAAGTGGCCAACTACTGTGAGAAGATGGTCAGGGAGCAGCTGGGGACCAGTGCGGTCCACCGACTGTTTGATGTACACTACCAAGAGGAGTTGGAGTGCAGCAGGGGTGTCATGTTTGATACTGACCACCCAGAGGTGGCCAGGTGTTCCGGCAGATTGATGCGAGTCGCATGGGATGCCCTCAGCCAGGTACAGCCGGTCAGAGGCATGCATTCTGGAGGCTCTCCAGCGGTCTACAGCGACGAGACCATGGAGGGTGGCAAGCTGAGGGTGCCTAAGAAGATCGACACGATGGTGGTCGACAAGAGCTTCTTTCAGGAAGCCAGAGAAGAAGGCGTGGTTTGCTACGAGCCCTGTGGGGGTCTGTGTGCTGGGTTGGAGATGCTCTTGCGCTGCGGCGTCAAGGTCAACAAGTACCTCTACCAGGACATCTCAGCGTCCAGCCAGACGGTATAGCAAGGGCGAGGTGCATGGCGCTCAGTCGCCGACATCCTAACCTGTTTCACGCAGGGGCTGTTCACCTAGAGCAGCTGCCCAGCAACATCGAGGACGCTAGCCTTATTGACCTCGTCCATGCAGGAGCATTGAGTGGAGACCAGTGGGTCATGGTATGTGGATATCCATGTCAGGACCTATCACCAGCAGGTTTGGAGGGCAAGCACAGCAGGCTGTTCTACCAGGCAGTGCGAATCCTTTCGACGCTGCAACAGCTGCAGCCTCAGCGACCGCCAGCGTACGTGCTGGAGAACGTCTCTCCACTGTCGCACCGAGAGAACTCGACGATCAGAAAGGAGGTGTTCCCTATTATCAACAGCGTGGTGGGCCAGCCGGTATCCTTTGACGCAGCGCGCGCAGGATCATATGCGCACCGCCTACGAGCATACTGGAGCAATCTGTTCCAGAACCACCAGTTCAATCTGGTGATGGAGGGGGTGGACAGGCCACCAGACAGATACGTGAGTGACATCCTGCAACGAGGCTGGAAGCCGCGCAAGGTAGTCACTGGGGACAGGAAGCCCCACTACGCCGCTACTAACGTGGTGGGAGAACCCATGCGAGTGCTGCCAACCATCTTGGCGACGCAGAACTCCCGAGCCTTTCGTGCACCTCATGCAGGTACGGTGGTAAGGAAAGATGACCCTACATTCTGGGAAAACCAGAAGACGCGTCTTCTGAACGTCTTCTGAACGTCTTCTGAGACGTCTTCTGGGTCCAGAAGACACCCGGAAGACGTCCAGAAGACGTCTTCTGCGCGCATTCTAATGTCTACCATCTTCTGGTTTCCAGAAGACGTGCAGAAGATCTTCCGGGAAGACGTCCAGAAGTTATCTTATGGACGTCTTCTGTATGACTTCTGTACATCTTCTGAATTCCGGAAGATGTCTTCTTGATATCTTTTAGGTGTCTTCTGTACATCTTCCCGGAAGATCTTCTGGACGTCTTCCAGAACTCAGAAGATGGTAGACATTAGAAGTCGCGTAGAAGACGTCTTCTAGATGTCTTTTGGATATCTTCTGGAACCCAGAAGACGTATAGAAGACATCTTCCGGAATCCAGAAGATGTACAGAAGTCATGCAGAAAACGTTCAGAAGATATCTTCGGGACGTCTTCTGGACGTCTTATTATATATATACATATCATTATACAGACATTAGAAGACGTCCAGAAGATGTCTTCTGGACGTCTTCTGCACATCTTCTGGGATCCAGAAGACGTCCAGAAGACGTCTTCCGGAACCCAGAAGATGTACAGAAGACGTCCAGAAGACATCTTCCGGACGTCTTCTGTAACTCTACCAAAAGTCAATATACGTATGCGTTCAGGTTACACGCATGCAGTTCGTTGGCAGGATGATACAAATGGAACAAAGAAGAAGGTTTTTTTACAAAGCTATTTATTTACATATTTACAGTTTCAATCATCAGAACCGTCTTCACTGTTACTAGCACTAGAAAGGATTTCCTTCGTCGGAGACCCCGCTTCGGAGCTGGTGGTTTCGTAGGCCCGATGCAAGTTCTCCTTGAAGATGGGGCGGAGCTGGCTGATGGGAACCACCAGGCCCCACTTTGACTTGTCCCCGAAGGGGTACGTCTTCTCCTCCATCGCAGTGAGAAGTTGGGACCCGAGGCCACCCGGCCCGGCGATCTTGTCGTTCGCCTTGAGGCCCTTGCCGTACATCTTCTCCAACCCGACAAAGGCCATTTCCATGCCATTTTGCCAGGCGGACAAGAGCAACGGGGCGTTGTCAAAGCCAACGTCGTCCTTGTCTACGGCCAAAGAGAGCACCTGGGTGCAGTCACACAAAAGTTTACGATCAGCTGCAAATGTCACTTACGTAATTAAAGAAACTAAATACATATCCAGAAGACGTGCGGAAGATACCCAGAAGACATATGTGATATCTTCTGGATATCGTGTATTCTAAGGGTTGTGCTTGCAGAACCATACCTTGATGCCAACATAGTCGCCTTTCAACTGAAGGCCGGTGGCCGACTTCTTTTTCGTTGTATACGACTTCAAGCCATGGGCGGCCACATCCTTTGAATTGGGTGGGTGCGTTATCACCCCCGTGAGAAGGGGCATGTCCGCGGTCCATATCAAGGTATGGCTTACGCGAGGTCGACTTTACACAAAACTTCCGAAAATATTTTTGTTCGATAAACCTGTCGCTCAAAGCAATCTATACATATTGCGCGCTCCGGGTATACAATTGACCCAGGCATTGAAAAGTTATGCTCGATACCGCTCAGTTATCTCCCATACTTAACCATACTTAAGCGGATACTTAAATCGCTTATATCTCACGATCTAGAAAATCAGAAGTTTTGTGTAAACTCGACCTCGCGTAAGCCATACCTTGATATCGCGGACTTCCCCTTCTCGTGGTAGAACCCCGTGGGGAGTATCTCCGGATCGTTCACCAGAGACTCCACCACGCAGTACAATACCACGTGGCTACCCACCTCAAACCCCTCTTCAGCATCCTCCGCCACCGCCTTCTTCTTCCCCTTCGGGTCCTCCGCCACCGCCTTCCCCTTCGGGTCCACCGATGCCGCCTTCCCCTTCGCCTTGTTGTCCTCCGCCACCGCCTCCGCCACCTTCCTAACCTTAGAGCTGCCCGCCTTTTTTTCCAGCTCCTCGATCTGCGTCTTTGACTCCAACTCGAGCTGCAAGCATGCCGCCACTGAAACAGGCATATGTTAGTATGTTATACAAGAAGACACTCAGAAGACACTCAGAAGACACTCAGAAGACAGTCAGTCATACTTGCCTATTAGCTAAGCCCTATTAACTAAGGAAGACGTGCAGAATACTCTCAAAACGTCTCTGAGGTGTCCTGGTGACGTCTTCTTGGTGAGACAACAAAACAGGTGAAACAGAAATTAATTAATCAAATTAACGTACCCATCTCATCCTTCGCCTCACCGTCCAAGGCGTCCAAGGCCTTGGCGGGCAGCTCGTGCAGCACCAACCCGTCGATGCTGAGCAACGCTGCCTTTTTTCCTCGTGCGTTGGGTACTTGGTTCGGGCGTCGGTCTCAATGACCAACGCCTGAATGGCGTCCGTGTGCTTGCGGTAGTATGGGTGGGCGGTCCGGGAGGCGTGCCAAACCCACTTTCCCTTTTCGGTGCCCCTCCCCGACACACAGGTATACACCCCATACCTCCAAAATATTCTAAAATCGCAAATCGTGTTCCTGAGGCGCCTGCTCACATCACGAACATCGTAGTCGTCGCTGCAGGCCAGGACTTCCTCCCTGAAGGCCGTAGCCGCAAACGCTTGGTCCGTTACGTTAAGCAGCGGGTCCAGCCGCCCGTCGCAAATCCGCTCCACCATGATGCGCGTGAAGTCCGCTTGGAAGTGGAGCCCGCCCGTCTTGGACAACTTCTTCTTGGACTCCCCGCCTTGGTTTCCCCCACCGCCTCCGCTCCCCTCCTCCCCATCCCTTGCTACGAGCCACTTGATGAAGTTTTCGTCGCTGGCGTTGCCTCCCACCGCCGCGACAAACGACTCAAACTTCTCCCGGAGGTCACCCTCCTTCACCCCGCTGGCATTCTTTCGTTTCAAGGAATTAGACATTTTGTTTTCTGAGTTCTTTAAAAAGTCAAACTGTGCTGGAAGTATCGTAAACGGGTACTTTTTAGCGCCGCAAAGATGCCTGGAAGACGGGTAGAAGGTCTTTCGCGTGTCTCTGACGCATCCCGTTCCGTACCCCGGTGATCGTACCGGTATCGAAACGACACCAACGTTCAAACAGTGCCGTCGATCAGCGAGTCCCTTTACCTATCGCGTCGGATCGGTCGAGTGAACTCTAGATGGTTTTTTACGGGAAAATCGAGGACTCTCAACAGTTTCGTACCGAGTTCGTACAGTACCGTTCGAAAAATCCAAGATAGCAGTCTGGAGCTGTCGTAGCCGAGTGGTGGGGATGACCTGTTGCCCGGTCTTCGGGCCGTGAGGCGGCGGTTCAAACTCGCCGTGGGGCTGATGCGACATGAGCCGAACGACGTGTAGTGATCGGGCGCCAATAGGAGCTAATGACGCTGGCGTCTTTAATTAATTAAGGCCCTTCAGACGCCATACCCTTTTTCGATTTGCAGTCTGGAGTTTCTATGGGGCCCAGATTTTTCCTGCCTTTGATCCACAGGTGGGAAATCGTTTTTCGCGATCACGGTGACACTGACCCCGTCGAATTTCGTGCTTGTAAGTTTTTTGACACCCCTTCCTCATCTTTCGTCCCGTCCGATTAAGACGGGGGGGGTTTATCTGGACCGCAGATTGCACTGTCCGCTGCGCGCGTGATCGACTCTTCGACCGTTGCTAGGAGCGATGGTGCTCTAAAACAAGAGCAGTTTCTTCTACCAAATTAGGCGGCCGTTTTAACTTAGTAACTTGGTACGTTTGACCCTCTCCCGAACAAACCACTTGTTTTTTTGCAATTCTACCTTCACAGTACGGTTTTGCCCAATATTGCGCACCTTATATGTTTTTTTGTTTTTTCGCGATTTTTTATAGTTTTTTTTTCAAAAAATACAAAAACACCCAAAAAACATTCGGAAGATACCCCAGATATCTTCTGTGCATCTTGTTACCCTCCAGAGATGTCTTTGAGGAAGACATGTCTTCTGGAAATCTGCAACTTGTAGAAGTTCCACCGAACGTCTTAACACCCCTCTTAGGCGTCTAGACCTAGAATGGTAGAAGAAGACGCGTAGAAGATCGTCAAAAAAATGAGGAAGACGCCCCTAAGAGGGGTGTTAAGACGTTCGGTGGAACTTCTACAAGTTGCAGATTTCCAGAAGACATGTCTTCCTCAAAGACATCTCTAAGACAACCGGAAGATGTACAGAAGATATCTGGGGTATCTTCCGCAAACACAGTCAAGAAGACGTCCGGAAGATGTCAAAAAATGTCTTCCGCGTGTCTTCTGTGTGTCTTCCGCGCGTCTTCCGCGCGTCTTCCGCGCGTCTTTCGCACCTCTTCTGGGTTCAGGAAGACATATATTCCCCGAAGATGTCTGGAAGATGTACAGAAGGTATCTGGGGTATCTTCTGCAAGCACAGTCAAGAAGACGTCCGGAAGATGTCGGGAAATGTCTTCCACGTGTCTTCCGGGTGACTTCTGAACGTCTTCTGAGTGTTTGTCTTCAGGATGCCCTCCGCACTACCTTGGCCAAGTGTCCTTTGTATAGGAGATAGAATGGCAAGTAAACGTGCCGCGCATCTCCAAAAGGGGGAAGCGCCCCCAAACTATCCCGAGATCCTTGTGGGAGGACCTAGAACGCTCTAGATCCTCCCACAAGGATCACTTTTTCAATAATTTATTTAGGCGCCCCACGAGCTTTTTACAAGTTAACACCAAGGAATACTTTCCACATGGGACCTATACTAAGTAGTATGGTGCGTGGTTTGACGAGAATCCATCATATATACTCCTAGCTAATGCATTTATAGCATGCCCCAACCAAATTTTGAACTGCTACGCCTTTTAAAGCTTCAAAAGCGGGGTGTATCTTCCATAATTTTTTGCCAATCGTATATCGATCCTTTGCCACCATAGACATGATATATCTCAAGGTATGCATGTATATTAATCATGTTTGGGTCAAAATACGACTTGGATAATGTATATTGGACACATCACACGAACGCGGTCACATGGGTAAGATATACACATTCCTTAAGTATGGGGATAATTTCGCATTTTGGGCGTGAGTCTTGGTCCATTTTAAGCTTTAAGGCTAGATCTTTGCCTTGGTGAGCACTTCAGTACTTTAATATGACTTCAAAGTCTCCTTAGGATTTTTTGGGGATTTTTTGAACGGTTAGAACTACCGCTAGAGGTTCTAGAATACGATTTTCAGACCCTGATAATGATGGAAATATTGAATTTCGACGGTAGTACACCATGGCATGCGCATATGCGGCGATTAATCCGGCTAGTATGATATTAAAGGGCTTACAAAATTAGTTTTGGTCATATCCTCGAGGGTTAACAACATACGCACCAACCCGAGCTCGTGTAGCAAGGCCTAGAGTTGTCGGTACCCTAGATCCTTGTGGTAGGATCTAGCATTTTGATTAAAATTCTGTGAAAGCACCCACCCAAACCACGCTAAGATTAAAGGTCAAACCATCGACATTTCAAGCAAAGAAATGTTATAGATAATTCAAAAGGTTCATAAATATTGCCCCAAAGCATATGCCGGGCCACTATATACGACATACAAGGTCGCCATGCCCATTTGCGCTAGATTCTTGTGGGAGGATCTGGATTAAGGATAGTAGTCGTGGCCTCAACGTTGTCCGTGAAGCCGCTTTTACACGTGCCCTCGAGCTTCTCCACGGCTTTGCGGAGCTCGTTGATCGCCTCGTCACCGGCCCCGCCCTTCGCAACTTTCGCCCACTGGTTGGAGAGCTTGCTCTCCAGCGCCTGTACGATGTCCTCCGTCTGCTGCGCCCCCGCTGCTGGTGGCGCTGCCCTCCCTCTTCTGCCCTTAAACTTGTCTCCCGTGCGAGAAAAGTCAGAGTGTTGGAGGAGGTAGGAGCGAGATTTGTTGGGGAGAGAGAGACGGACCGTACGTCTGTCTTGCTTCCCCAGCCACTCATACGCTGCTTCGCTGGCTAGCCCGGTGAAAAGATTGCCGCTTTTTGTGATTCTTACTCGCATATACGTTTCCGGCTTTGCTGGGTCAGTCCCTGGCCTCACCGTCGTCGCTGGCAGCGGCTTCAGATGTTCTGCTGCTTCGCCCAAGCCCGCCTGTGTAAACACCTCCTGGATGGCCGCGACTAAGTTCGGGAGGTCCGCGGCCAAGTTGATGGTGCTCCCCTTATCAACTACGATCACCTCTGTCTCGTCCTCGCCTCTGTTCGTTAGCGATGGTCTGATTCTCTGAACTGTGTATTCCCCGAGACCCGGGAAGGCCAGCACCTTCGACTCTATGTTGTCAGCGGCCTCCTCCGTGACCGCCACCAGCCGTATGCTGTTGGTGTGTTTCTCCATGTACGCGGGCAGTCCCCGCGCCCCTTTGATTGCCGATTCAACAGAGGGCATACTGCGCAGTTGTTTTTCCAAGTCTTTGGTCGTGTGCCCACGCAGCTCTTCGCTGATTATGTGCAACTGTCGCTCCGCGTTGCCTGTCCTGGTCTGCCTCGGATGAAATACCCGTACCCTCGGGATGCAAACGTCTGCTGCTTGGAAGTCGTCTGCCCCCAGTGGTACGCAGTGAAGAGGTAGATGTGCCAGAGATGTCGCCAGCGCGGTGATGGCATATTCACTTTTTTCAAAGGTGAGATGAAACTCTGCTATCTTATCAGCATACCAGCGTAGCTGGGTTTTGCCGCTGCACAGAACCGGAGCGGTGTCAGGGAGGTCGTGAAAGTGTCGGATCGCCGACTCCAGGTGGCCGATGTACTGCTTCGCTGCTGTTGGCTCTTCCCGAAAGGGCCCCACCGTCACCTGCGGTCCCTTCTTGTGCATGCCAACTTCATCCTGCTCCTCTGAGGTGAGGTCAGTGCAATTCACTACCAGCTGGTAGCGGGTTCTGCCGTGCCCTGCCGGGAGCCCGTAAATAGTTTCCAGTGGGAAGCCTCGCTGGTACTTCACGTTCCGCGCGTCCTCGTAGACGGTGGCCATGTACTCTGCCACCGCCTCCAGCGCCGTCATATCCGCGTCTGCTGCCCCCGCGGCCTCAATCAGTTTTTTCATATCTTCACCATGTGTGTCGCAGAGTTCTGGCATGGTCGCTCCGCCTGGGTACCCGTCGGTTCTCTTCGCTGACTGCGCTCTTATTTCCTTGATGAACTCCTCGGTGTTCGCTTGGTCTGCTGATCCTCTTTCGTGCTCCATGAACCTGCTCGATTTTTCTTCTTGCCCCACTTGTTGGGGACTTCTTTCTCCGAATTTTCGCACATTGCCGGCTTTCGTGTTGGCCATCTTAGGTTTTTCAGTGGCTGTACGACTTGTGTCTGGCTTGTTTGAGCAGGGGTGTCGGGCACTACATGCAAAGTACGGCGCTACAGATACGGACAGGGGAGTTTCGTGCACTGCAAATACGGGTTGGCGCACCTCATGTCTTACCTGTGTCGCCCCATCGCCATTGTTACCGTTGTCTTGAAGCCCTGCGAGCACAGTTAGTAGAAAAATTACATTTTTAAAAAA
>LGRX02003182.1:0-14184 GCA_001247695.2 Cymbomonas tetramitiformis
GGTGGGGGCAGCTGGTCTCGGTATGGTTCCTATATCGCGCGAACTTGCGGAGTCCTCGCGTTTTAGGAATTATTCAAGGGCAGCCACCACACACCTGCGAGGGCATTGCACAGGCAAAGCCTGCACGGCTTTCATTGTGTTACCACCTTCGCGCAAGGGGTAGTTCTAACTAACAAAATATGAAAATTTGGAAGCCTTTGTATCGTATTATAGCAGGGTGCATTTCGTCACATGGGTCTTGGGGGTGGATGAGGCCTCCACCAACCTCCCGACATGCGTGGCTGGAGGTCGGGACCCCATGTGACCATTCAAATGAGGTTGGATCCCATTATGGTCGTTCAGGCTCCCCGGGGGAGAGGGGTCATGACCCGGATTCCCAGTGATGTGAAGTGCTCCCTCTCTCTCTCTCGCCCCCGGCAAAGCGGTGGGCGGCAGCCTTTATTGTAATAAAATAACGAATGGCGAGATAGTCGACCGATCAGATTGCATACTTCAGATGCCCTAGTGGAGATCTCAACTTGAGATTGACAAGCCTAGTAGACTACGCGCACCTCATCATTTCCGGGTGGACATCGTCTATGGCAGTCATATGGAAGCTTCCATCTCATCGCGTCGCCCGCGACTCCGACCAGTTCAGTTTATAGCTTTATACTGTATAGTACGAGTAGATTAGTGTATTGCATGTATTCGGGATCAGATTATTTGTCATCGACGTCGCGGATGATACGATTGCCATTCGCGTTGACCAGCTCCATTCACAATTGTAAAAGGCTTGCTCCAAGTCCAACTCAACATTCTCATCTCGCAATGTCATCATCAACGCTCGCCGTATGGGACTAACAGTTCTGTGATTGTTGTGATATGCGCAGGGTTTCTTTATTAAGTGTTTGACTGGTTTTTTTACTTTTCAGTTCACGTATCATATATATTTATGTGTTGAATCATGATCCCGAGTGTGCGCAGCTCATATCGAAGGTATCCGATGAGGAGGAGGGATGCGTTATCTTGAGATGTGGAAGTCGAGGTTGGCATATGTCAAGCCAACCTTGCTTGAGATGAAACCCAACCATAGTGTACCGATCTCACGGGAATATGCTTAACGTATTAATCATACACACACGCGCATATATATATATATATATATGCAAAGTTTGAGTCTGAGCATTGCCTTCGCATAAGTCTTGGTCAGTTTTTCTTCTTTTTTCTTGGGGGGTCGTGGCGCATTCGCAACCTCTTGAGGTGTGGAAGTCGAGGTTGGCATTATGCGAACCTTGCTTGGGATGAAACCCAACCACATCGAACTTATGTTATTGCTATATGTCGCTTTATAAACCTTCAGCAATGATGTAAAGTTTGAGCCTGAATATGTTAGCATAAGTCGTGGGCTGATTTTGTGGTTTTCCATGGCCGATTAAATCACGAATCAAAAAACAAAATCAGCCCTCGCCTTAACGATCTCGAAAGACCTTCAAACGTGTAACTGATATATCGCTCGAACGTAGTATTATACATATAACACCTCAAATTAGGTATCATAATGGCGCTCCTGATGAAATGCAACACATAACGAAAAGAAGGTGCAAAACACGGAATGCGCCACGAACTGAAAAATAAAACAGCCTAAGACTTATGCTAAGTCAATGCTCCTCAACCTTTGCAAAATAGTGAAATATACCAATAAGATCAGTGCGATGTGGTTGAGTTTCATCCCATGCAAGCAAGGTTGGTTTAAGCCAACCTCGACTTCCACATTTCAAGATAGCGCATCCCTCCTCGTCATCGGATACCTGCGATATGAGCTGCGCATTGCACCCAGCATCACCGGAGCCTACACATAAATATAAGTGATCTGGAATAAAAAAACATATTCAGCCAAACACTCAAAGAAGCCCAGCCTGCGCATATCACAGCAGTCACATAACCCTTCGCCCCATAAGGCGAAGGAGCATTGATACAATTGCGAGATGCGAACGTTTCGTCGGTGCAAGGCGCAAGCCTTTTACACTTGTGAATTGTGGGTAAACGCGAATGGCAATCGTATCCGCGATGTCGATGGCAAATAATCTGATTCCGAATACACTGCTCCGTACTCGTAGTCTCGTACTATAAACCGAACTCGCGCGGGCCAGAGTCGCCGGTGACGCGCGATGGGATGCGAGCTTCCAGATGACTGCCATAGACGATGTCAACCCGGAAATGAGGCGCGCGTACTCAACCCCCTTCTGAATACTCTCACTAGTCAGAGCCTCCGGGAGCGATTTTGGGGGAATTTAAAGATTGTTTTTGATTTTCAGATGTTATCCGGAGGCTCTGATATCATTTGCATGAGGTCGCAAAATGAAGGTTATTGCCCAAATGTCTTAAAAAATACAGCTCCTGCGGACATAGCCATTACAAACAGTAGAAGTACTACTTACCCCATGATTGAATCATGTCCGTATCGCTCTGCAGTACGTTGCGAACGTGTGAAGTGGTTGGCACCGCAGCAGGCATCTAGCAAGGTGACGGAACTGCTAGGGGTAGGGGGTTACAAACGCAGATCGGTGGCGCGCCAGGTCAGAAGGGAGCAATTCAGTCTATCATGCTCAGCTCCCTGGGACGACCCTTTGGAACACTGAATGTGTGGTGGGGTAGGGGTTACAGCGCAGATCGGTGGCGCCAGGTCAGAAGGAGCAATTCAGTCTATCATGCTCAGCTCCTTGGGTCGACCCTTTGGAACACTGAATGTGTGGTGGGGGTAGGGGTTACAAGCGCAGATCGGTGGCGCGCCAGGTGAAGGAACAATTCAGTCTGTCAGTCTCAGCTCCCTGGACGACCCTTTGGAACACTGAATGTGTGCTGGGGGTAGTTACAAGCAGATCGGTGGCGCGCCAGGTCAGAAGGAGCAATTCAGTCTATCATGCTCAGCTCCTTGGGTCGTCCCTTTGGAACACTGAATGTGTGGTGGGGTAGGGGTTACAAGCGCAGATCGGTGGCGCGCCAGGTCAGAAGGAGCAATTCAGTCTATCAGTCTCAGCTCCCTGGGACGACCCTTTGGAACACTGAATGTGTGCTGGGGGTAGGGGGTTACAAGCGCAGATCGGTGGCGCGCCAGGTCAGAAGGGAGCAATTCAGTCTATCAGTCTCAGCTCCTTGGGACGACCCTTTGGAAGACTGGACGTGTTGTGGGTGGACAAGCTCTATTCAGACTAGGCTTTGGGGCAGGCAATGAGCAGGGTGGTGTTCTGAGCACAGCCTTGGTGATGGGGAGATGGCTCGGGCAGCATGGGGGATAGGGGCGGACCGGCTTCACTGGCACAGCATCAGTGCGCGGGCAATGCCGTTACGCTCAGGCGGCACAGGTAGGCTTAGGAGGTCCTGCTCTTTACTAACGAGCTCCGGAAATTTTGGATGAGTCTCCCGAAGTGTGCACTAAATCCTTTGGTCCCCGGTCTGGGTACATCGTGCAGCCGACCTTCTGCGGGTACGTGGTGCCAAAGAAATCGGTCCAAGGAACAGCACACACGCTTGCAATTAGATCTCTCAGCGCGGACTCGCAGGTCACAGATTACGTTAATTCATAAATTGGGTGACACCTGGTCTACATCTCCTTCGACGCGTGTTCTGTCCATGCCAGTCTTTGTTCTGACAACAGAGCTGCGCGTCAGGAAGCTATGCTGTTTGTTCATATGACGAAGTGGCCCATGCTACTCGAGGGGGAACTGAAGCACCGATTGCGGCCCTCGAGGAGAACCTTGCAATGAATTCAATGACGGCGGGATAATCATTGTGTCCACTCTCTGTACACCCGTCCACCCCGCGATGAGTATGACTTGGGCGATTCTGTGAAGATGTGACCAGTTGGTTGGGCCGTTTGGCTCGGAACAGGACATAGGAGGGAGCAGCTTTGCACTTTTCACTGCAAGCGAGGACATCCATCTGCAAAGAATGCAAGAGAGGGATGGGTGCACATCATTGGTACTAGAGGGAAACCTGCGATGCGAAATTTTGCTTGGGCAATGCCGGGCTGGACTCAGTAGACTTTGCCAGTCTTGCGGTGGTAGGCCTGCCATAGAGAAACGATTTCATGCACTGCTGCATCAAGAGGCTTACAAACAAAATCAAATGTCAACCAAAGCAATTTCCTTCAGGATTGTCTGCTGACAATACTAGCAACTCACTTGCAAAGTTGAAGAGATCTTCCGGGAGCAAACCTGGAGGACGCCGGATTGGACGGGGAACTGCGAGCACTTGGCGAACGAGAGGAGGTCCTTGAACTCGCTCTGAGGCTATCAATGGCGCACACAATTGGTGTACTGTGCCGTACGGACGCACTGAGCGCCACCCTCTTCCGATTATGATGCGCCTTCTCGCAGCCAGCGCCGCCCGTCCACGTGCTCAATTTCCGTTCAACCGATCCACTGTTTTGCTCTCCTTCAGAATTCAAATCAAGGGTGCAGAGTTGTAGGCCAATATTCATCCGAGAGCTTTCAGATTTCAGAGATGGATTTGATTGAGTCTTTGGGAACCTCAAGCACCAAAGAAGAGGTTGATTTAGATCTTTGGGAATCTGATCTCGGACTGCATTAACGGGGACATGCACTCACATTTCGCCGCCATCTCATCACACACTATATTGGCCATGTAATGCACTCTCGTACCTTGGCCTGGTGGTCGTACGATGCGGATGCCTGTAAAAGCTGGAAGGACTGGTTTACTGTTTTGCCTTTGCAGACATACTGCCAGAACTCTTCTGGAATCACTGTTCCATAGACCTGTCTCCCGCGCAACCGAGCAACAGGCCAACTTCTCAGTGCTCTCCGAGATGCATCGCCCGCTCCAGACGGTGGCGACTGCTGATACGCTTCGATGCGTCTGCCAGCTGCTTCCCAAGTCCTTCCGACCTTGGGCTCTTCCGGGCACGCACCTTCTCCGGGTAGGTAAAGACATCCGCGTCAATGGCGAGACAGTCCTCTTTCATTTGGACATCCTTAGCCATCTCGTCGCGTTGAGAATATAACTCCATTATAAGCTCCTTCATATCCGTCCGCTTCCCCTGTCGACATGACCTCGCAACGGCTCAGGCCCTCGCCATTCCAAGTCATCTGCTCCGGCCCTCGCCATGCCAAGTCATCTGCTCAGGCCCTCGCCATTCCAAGTACACTCTGGCCCGTCTCGCCGGGCTGAGCACTCTACCAAGGCACACAGTAGATGCCAAGAAGTGCACGGCTCTCGCTGGGCAATATCTATTCGTCAGGCACGAGTGGCCAGGCACGAATGCGGGGACTGCTCCTTTGTCCAGACCGCGGGCAGGCGGCCACATACCTGCAAGTACTCCACCTGTGCATTCAGCTCCTCCGCTTCTTGCCGCAGGCTGCTGAGCACGTCGTCATCAATCTTCTCCTCGTCTGGCCTATCATTATAAATGCGGATGCGCCGCTTAGAGACCTCAACGGGCTCTGCAATGTCAGCCAAGGCCTGATAATCGCCCCCGCCCCAATAGGAGCACACCTGGCCGTCAAGGATCTGTTATCAAGCCGTCTTGACGAGCCCACCCCTATCTCCCTTTATCTTTTGCGCTATGAAAGCTCAGATGCTATGTTCAGAGAGATAAACGTGGAGAGAAAATAGAACACGCCAAAGAGAAGAAAGAACGCTGTCACCTTGGCTCAGTTTTTTTGCGTCTGTATCAAGGTCGTGCGTGTGCCACATGGGGTCGGCCAAGACTCAATTAGGGCACATGTTTATATCGATGTTTTTTACATTTTAGAGCATTCCTCACTGTTGGCCTGTTCAAATGGTGGACTGCTGCAACAGCTGATCTGTATTCACGGCAGGCCAAGACACCTGATTGACCATAGCGAAGGTGAGCTCAGCCTCTGAGATCTCTTCAACAGTGGCGCGGTGGTGTTCCCCAATTTCTTCTATCAGTTTCTGCAGATCCATTAACCTTTCCAAGAGTGCCTTTCCAACACGTGCCTTCGCCTTCCGCAATTCCTCTGCCACCTGCGCTCCCACCACAGTCAAGTCCCTCCACTGCCGGTGAAAAGATCACTTATACTCTACCACCCAATACGAGGTGAAGGCGCCGCATACCAGCACTTCCCTTTCCCAGTGAAAACATCACTTATACTCTACCACCCAATACGAGGTGAAGGCGCCGCATACCAGCAATTCCCTTTCCCAGTGAAAATCTCATTTATACTCTACCACCCAATACGAAGTGAAGGCGCCGCATACCAGCACTTCCCTTTCCCAGTGAAAACATCACTTATGCAGCTTGCTTAGCAAACTAAAAAAGAATATTGGCAGGTCGCGCGTTGCCCCTCAAATGTGGCAGAGGTGGCTTCTGATTCGATGTCTGTCGATGCCGGTGGTGAAGGCGTAGCACAAACCTTCTCTGACGTCCTGCGAGCTGCTAAACAGAACTGTCCAACCTCCCGCTCCGCTTTCTTGGCCCGCTCACACTTCGCAATGCTCGCTTCGTGCCATGCCTGTAGCTGCAGTAGGCCGGGCACCGCCTCCGACGGCTTGCATGGCTGTGGCACCTAACAGAGGACGCCCTCAACGCCGTGAGCAGTGAGCTACCGGCTGCAAACGCTAAGCCCGATATCACACCCAATATTGGGTACCCAAGAAAAGCCGTATGCTTCGATGACGGCCGTCAGACTTAGCGCTTGTTGGGAAAGCACTGGGCACTTCGATGACTGCCTTCGGTGCGGGCGCTCGTGAGTGGCCTAGCAAGCTCAAGGCACGGGAGAGTGGAGAGGTTGAGGATGGCGCCTACTGCAGGGAGCTCAGATTCCGGTCGCCCAACGAGAGCCGCCACTTCCTCCCCGGCGGGTTGCTTGATTTCTGGCAGCTTGAGTGTTGGCTCAGTCAGCTGTTGCTGTAACATCCAACCAACAGCGTAGAACTTCAGGCACACACACACAGTAGCAAAAGTACTGAACTGTTCGAAGATGACAAGCCCAAAGCAGTGGGCGTAAGTCACGTGCATCTGCAACAAAATAACAGATATGTGTATATTGTGCATCTCGCACATCTTGCTCAGCGGCGATTTCGGAGGGCAAGAGCGCCCGGTAGCGGCCCAGGCGGAGCATATCGGTACCTGCGTGGTCTCGCGAATGTTTTCCAATGCATGTTGCTTGGAGTTCAAGTCTGCTTGCAAAGAGGATATGGATGTATCTGCCTCGTTCATGAGGGACTCCAGTTCAGCCAACATGCACTCAAGATCCTTCACGCTTCGCCGCAAAAGGTCGGACTACGCAAAAACCAGGTTTGTTCATTCAGTATTTCATAGTTTCAATAAGACTCTTCACCACCCTCATATGCAACTGGGCGAACTTACGTTCTCGACACTTCGCCAAGTCTGAACACCCCGAAAAATGGGCCGAGATAAAGCGCAGCCTCCTCTCCGACAATCCATGACAGGTGCTGAGGCGTTGGTACTGCAGCACACAGCTGGCAACAGCGCTGTTACGGGCCGCGTCTCTCCAAGCATGCTTGTAGGCGAAGGTACAAAACCTGTGCGCAATCTATTTTGCCGTCCCATACCAAAAGTTTTCTTCGAAGTGATTCACACAGGTTGTTCGATTAAGGACGAAGGGTCAGTATCACCTCAGCATTGAGATTTCTTTCGGGTTCATCCAGTACACGTTCAGTTTCTGGGCGCGTCATCCGAAGGCTGAGGCGCTGCTCATTTTCTTCGAGCGACTGTCTACGCTGTTCTAATTCTTGCTCCAAGCCTTTCTGTGAAAGCCCTAGTTTCTAATAAGTCGTCGACCCAGATAATTCTTGTGTGAAGATGTGATTCGAAAGGGAAAAGTGATTTAAGTCGATTTCAAATAACCTCTGTTTTTGTATGTATGTGTATTGAATGAAGACGGGAGAGCAGGTAGCAAGAGGAGAGTTTTTGTGACATCCGAGGAAAAAGCCCAAGAATAGCAAAACCACAAGTCTTAACTCTCTTTCCGGCCCCAAAAGGAAGCGTGGGTTGGTCATCATTTCTGAAATCCCCATCTCACGCCAACAAGGAGTACTATACACCCTATTTTGGTAATCTTGGAAGCTTGTGAGGGGAATTTACTAGAAGGTGTGCACAGCATACCTTGACTTCAGATAATCTCGGCACCATTGGTGTCACTTGTGCACATGTTCTTTGCACTCGCTCAAGTACCATGATAGTGCTCTCCTCTCTTTTCTTCAGATTATCTAAAATCTGCATTTCGAGAAGAGTTCCCGAAACAAGAATTCAATTTCAACTATGCGTTATTGATTCTAAAACTTACCGTCCAATTCACCGCCATTTAGGCTTGTAATCCCAGGGATGTGAAGAATGGTCGCACACCGTGGAAATGAAAAATGAAGAAAACATGATTCTACAGTCAGCTGCCGCAAGTTTCCAATGTATGGTCGGCAGCGAGGTTAGACCATCACGTTTATGGACGGCAGCAAGAAAAAAATAAGAAAACTTACCGATCGCTGGATGGCCACTTGGCTTTGCCGATGCGATACGTTGTACTTCCAAAGGGCTTCGCGGCACTTCAGGACGTCGGCGCGGCAGCGTGCGGATTTGGACAAACGATCCACAGAATTCTGCCGCCATTGCTGAGGGATAATTATTTTATCTTTGGCATCCATGTTAAAGGCTTATAAATGATTGTCGCACTAAATCTTAGAGAACTTCCGCCATGAGGACATGCAAAGCGTGCGGTATTCAGCGTCTATTTCAGCGTCTAATAGAAATTCAACAAAGCGAAATTAAAGACACTAGAATATGTCTTCAAATTTTGGTTGAGCATCGCAGAGCGTATGCTGTTTCACCACCTGCTTCTGTGAGGAAGGAGGAACGAGTTCACAAAACTCTCGACCAACAAAGCTATCATGAAAGAATGGTCATTGACACACTTCCTCAAATGAATCTGCACTTCATAGCGTCCGAAACCTAAATATCAAAATAGTATGAGGCGCGCCGCGCCGAAAGCACTGTGAATTTCAAAACAGGAAAATCGCTTGCACAATCACTTGCGGTTGCAAAGACGAGCAGACTGTTATGTTATCCGATCTTATAACTGAAAGCGATTTTTACGAAAATTTAAAAACAAATTAGCTTCATCTCTTATACCGTGTTACTCACTGTATAAAAAACTAAGCTATATCCGTGAAGCCCTCCTGCGGTCCCTTTGTACCGCAGATCAGGGTATGCCTGGTTAGAGGCCGAAAGGCTGAGAGGGTAGGCGAAGTTAAGCAATCCGACGACTCACAGGGAGTGTTGGGTCAATGGGTTGCATGCGAGCGCTCTCCCAACAGGGCCGAACATGGTGAGCAGGCTGGTGATCTCAGGGGGGGTAGAGGTGTCCAGGGTGCTCTACGCTTCTTGAGTAGACAAATCGTTCGATGGAGGTAGTAGTCAGGAGATACGCCCTTCAGGCGGGCATGGGGAGGCGTGGGGTAGGTGCTAATCGTGAAATTTAGCGAGGAGTTCGAAAATGAGGTCGAAAATATCGCCCGAGACCGCCAGGGATCGATATTACAAGCGGGGTCTGATACTGGTCTGATGTGCAGGTGCTCTACGCTTCTTGAGTAGACAAATCGTTCGATGGAGGTAGTAGTCAGGAGATACGCCCTTCAGGCGGGCATGGGGAGGCGTGGGGTAGGTGCTAATCGTGAAATTTAGCGAGGAGTTCGAAAATGAGGTCGAAAATATCGCCCGAGACCGCCAGGGATCGATATTACAAGCGGGGTCTGATACTGGTCTGATGTGCAGGTGCTCTACGCTTCTTGAGTAGACAAATCGTGCTGGAGTTGACATTCAGTCCGAGCTCAGTCATCAGAGTTGTCATCACCGACCCGTCATGACCGCTGTCATCATCGACCCGACCTGACCGCTGTCATCACCGATACGGCTCGACACCTCTGACTACCTCACTGACCTGATTGTCACCTCCTCTGATCGAGTTCGGTTGTCACATGAGACAGAGCACACACTAGCTCATTTCGCATCACACTCAGCATACTAGAACTATATATTATATCTTCTGTATGTTGAGAGAGATTCTGAGTGCGAAACCCTGAGCGTTGCAGTGCTTCCTGTTTGACCTGTCTTGACTGACTGGGTCTTCTCGCAGGTTTGGCCCCACCACCGGCCTAAGGCTAGGAGCCGATTATGGTCGGCTAAACGCTTAGGGAAGCGCCAAGAGGGCGCGCCATCAAGGGATCATGGAAGTAAAGTAGGCAAGTAGTGGTGAGTGAGAGGAATCGTGCGTTCCGTTTCAGCGTTTAAATTAGTTAGGAAAATCCTGGGACGGCCTGATCAACCGTAGGGACCCTGACAATCTCGCGCGAGTACTTCTAAAATCGCGGGACTGAACGAAGAGCTCCTCCACGCCATCACCACTAACTGCTGACTGTGTTGTTTTGCATCACAGGCTTTCTTCCCCCTTTCCTTTTTTGGCACCCTCTTGGTGCTCTTGTTGTGAAATTTGATTGCTTGCTTGCTTATTATCCTGCTAGGGATTGCTAGTGTTATCTTGCTTGTTGTTATTTCTTTTAGAATTCGTGATGTCCTCTACTCCGTTCGCCACACCGCCAGTTCTGCCGCGACGCTTGCTGACGCACCCCCCAGGGGCGAGGAAACGGCAACTTAAATTTGGAGCTCTGAATGGCACACCAACTCCAGCGGATGCTCCGGACACGTCAGATTTGTCAGTTTGCAACAACCTCGCATGGGAGTTGTTACGCAAGCCCGCGGAATTTGATGCTCTGCTCAGCGTCATCAAAGGGAAGTGCGTCGAGCCTGGAGAGTCTGCGAAGACATGGAAGTTCACTAGCAGCGAGAAGAATTCTCGTTTGCTTTTGGACATCCTTGTCGAGCAACTCGATTCCAGACTCACGCTCGTTCACCCTAAGATGGCGTTGATGTTCGATTTGCAAAACCACGGTTTGGAGGTTCCGAAAAAGGCGAACCTCCTGCTGTTGGAATTGCTTCAGTCACTTTGCGCAGGAGACGCCTTGCGTGTCCTGCGCAAGGCTGACAGACTCTTCCCAGGGGATGGGAAGATCGCACTTGTACATCTCGTGAGGCACGTTGTGCCTGATCACGAGGAGTTCAGCGCTGCGGACTTCCTATTCGCTGGTGACAGAGTTGACTTGAGAGCTGGCCAGGACCCAGCGGATTACATCGACGTGTTCCAGACTTCTCTGGACACCGTTGAGTCCGACTTGGGTCCTGGGTGCACCGTGACCATCTCCGAGAAGGCACGGATCGCATTGTTTCTCCGTAGGATCTGTCCCGTCTTTTATAAGGCGGTGCATGATGCCTACACAGAGGAGAAGCTCGACGCTGACTCCTCGCTTTCCTTGTTGACCTGCTTCCGTGAGACACGGGCAGTACACAGGAACGCGGGGACGAAACTCAAGTCCCCACTAACAGCCGCTTTCTACAATGACGCAGGTTCGCATCACGGCGGAAGCCGTGGTGCACATGGCCGCAGGGGAGTCTCTGACCGCACCCCTTCCCGTCCTTACATTCCGCCCCGTCGCACTAACCCTTTTAAGGGATTTGGCTCTGGTTACCGTGCAGGAGTCTTTCCCCGTAAGGGTGGTAAGACGGGCGGTAAGGGGAAGCAGAAATCCGGCAAAGGCAAGGGCAAGGGCAAGTCTCGTGTCGTCTTTGATCGGCAGACCCAGCAGTTCCGAGGGGAATGCTGGACCTGTGGGTCAAAGGGACACAGGGCTGCCGACTGCCCGAAGCTGATGTCGGCTCATGCTTTCCATCTCGACCCGAAGCTGCTTGCGGAGCATGCTCGGACGGAGATCCTAGCCGCCCAGTTTCAGACTGCCTACGAGGAGTCTGAACAGGCACTAGAGTCTTTTTGTCTGCTGCACGGCACCCCAGCAGTTGTCGGGTACCAGGAGGACTCGTGCTCTGACAGTGAGAGTGAGGAGAGTTCTCACTCCGCTAGTCAGGAGCACGGGAACTCCGATGAGTCTGACGACGATGGGGACTGGGACGGCCTCTCCGAGGCTCAACAACAGGAGTGGGACCGTCTCCAGGAACATGCGGAGGCCAAATTCCAAAAGTTCTGTGCCCAGTCCGAGAAGGTCTCGCTGTCACTCGGAAGGGTGCACTTCGGGATGTTCCGGACCGGCACAGAACAGAAGGCTTGTGACCCCTTTCCCACTCCCCCCTACTTGCTGCCTGACATCCCTGCTTCTGCACCTGTCCCTGCACAGCATGATGCACCTCTCGAGGTGTCACAGCACTCACCACAGTCCACGGCTGCGGTGGTGCTCGCCTGTTGCAGAGAGTATCACTCCGGACAGACACAGCAGACACCGCACGGGTCAGCTCTTGTGGATCGTGCTCCGCAGGACCGAGCAGACTCGTCGGTGGTGTCTGCTAGGCTGTTTGCAGCACAGTGTGAGTCACTACCCTCGCCCGTCCACCACACGCACACCGTCCCTGCACTCACAGAGACTTGTTCTCTGTTTGCAGGAATGACGGTGGTGCAGGGTGACAGTGAGGACAGTGACATGCACACGGCACCGGCACCCACCGAGCACTCTTCCCCACACCACACTCACAGTGCATCTTTGTTGAGGGAGGGGTCACGGAGCAGTGCGGTGCTCCCGCCTGCTTCCCCCCTGTCTGCTCCAGGGAAATCCCTGGAGCAGGTTCACTGGGAGCGGGTGTGGGAGGAGGACTACAGGTCCCCTACCGTTTGCCACGGTAATCTTTTGCCATCAAAGAGTTCACTAGGAGCTAGGGGTGTAGCCCCTCTGGTGACGCCCCCGCCACCTGGCCCTCCTGACTTGTTGCTGTCTGATGCAGGCTCTGCCGTGTCAGTGTCCCCACCAGCCAGTGAGCACCGGGTGCACACTGGGGGCACTGGCACGGCCCCAAATTTTAACTCAATCAATCTTGGAGGTCGCCCTACAGAAGGGAGTCTCTTCCACTCTTTCCTTCAGCAGTGTCCTCCTGTCCCCGCTCCGGTCCATGAGTCGCTTGACGTGACTAGTGACACTCACATGTCTGACACACAGGCACCACCTCCACCGCCACGACGTGTCGGTAGAGGTGGTGTCTCTATCTTCCGGTGTGCATTCATGTCCTTTGCCTTGTTCACTTGCTTCCTGGCAAGTGCTTCGGCGGAGGCCCTCTCAGCCGCAGCACCTGTTCAGGGAGTGTGGTACGGATTGACATTGTGTCAACCGGGGGGGGGAGATGGGAGGTGGGAAAAGCAGTACTGCAGTCAGTCAGTACAGTCAATCAGTCCAGTCAGTCCAGTCAGTTTGGTCTAGGGATGGTGGTTTATCAGATGGTGGCTTACCTGATGGTGGCATTGGTATCACTCCTGATTGGTCTGCCACCCGGCAGTGTTCCTCTGGTGATGGTTCTGGGTATTCCTCTGGTGATGGTTCTGGGTATTCCTCTGGTGATGGTTCTGGATATTCCTCTGGTTCCGACTGGTATTGGCAGTATGACTCTGGTCAGCATCGTCACTATGGTTCTCCTCGTGGCTCCGACGGTTCCCCACCAGACAGCTCAGCCCAGATCTGTCTCCTTCAGGCGCTTGAGAAGCGGCGCCAGAGGTACAGAGCAGTATCAGCTCTGCTCCTGACGGCCTTCCTTGGCATAGTCCTGACATGTCTCTACCAGAGTGTCTATGAGGAGTTCCTCGTCGAGGCTCACTTTGAGGCTGGTCACCACCTGTCACCGATCTCCGCTGTCTGCAGTCCTGTGACTCAGACCCCGCTGTACGGCGCCATGCAGTATGTTGGCGACACAGCCCTGGAGATGTGTACCTGGTTTGGGCTATACTGTGCACCCCCTTCAGTCATCTTCTCCCAGGACCCCATGATACATCTTTACTCTATCACCGGCTCTGACACTGATGGCATTGTCTGTGACTCCGGTGCAACCGGCAATATCACCGGGTCCAGACACAGGATCACTGACCTTGATACCAGCAGGACCATATCCTTCAGCACAGTCATGACTGGACCCACTTCACGGACTGATGGCACTGGCACACTGAGACTGATCGGCAGAGACATACTGACTGGTGACATTGATGAGTATAGCATTCCTGGCTGCCATTTCAAACACGGCGCCAAAACCCTCCTGTCAACTCGAGTTATGCTCCGGGAGGGTTTCTCATCACCTGACTACATCAGTATGACATATACCCACCTTGACTC
>LGRX02003183.1:0-10959 GCA_001247695.2 Cymbomonas tetramitiformis
GGTTGAATCCTAGACCGCCTCGAGGTGGGCGCACTCTCAGCAGTGCCCAGCCGAGTGTGCGCCCAAAGCCATATTCAAAGCATCCCACCATACTGTAAGTAATCGCACAAGCACACACATTGTGCTCACTACAGCATCTCGCACATACGCATAAGCATACACTGTATTTCCGTTGCAGCATCTCGCACAACACGTCTCACGTGATAGGGGCGGCAGCCTGACCGGTTCGCCACCGGTCAGCTCAGGTTGAATCCCTGACCGCCTCGAGGTGGGCGCACTCTCGGCAGTGCCCAGCCGAATGTGCGCCCAAAACCATATTCAAAGCATCCCACCATAAGCATACGCACAAGCACACACATTGTGCTCACTACAGCATCTCGCACATACGCATAAGCATACACTGTATTTCCGTTGCAGCATCTCGCACAGCACGTCTCACGTGATAGGGGCGGCAGCCTGACCGGTTCGCCACCGGTCAGCTCAGGTTGAATCCCTGACCGCCTCGAGGTGGGCACACTCTCGGCAGTGCCCAGCCGAGTGTGCGCCCAAAGCCATATTCAAAGCATCCCACCATAAGCATACGCACAAGCACACACATTGTGCTCACTACAGCATCTCGCACATACGCATAAGCATACACTGTATTTCCGTTGTAGCATCTCGCACAGCACGTCTCACGTGATAGGGGCGGCAGCTTGACCGGTTCGCCACCGGTCAGCTCAGGTTGAATCCCTGACCGCCTCGAGGTGGGCGCACTCTCGGCAATGCGGACTGGCGGGGCTACTTGAACTGGTACTTGCATGGAAACTAATTTTGCTACGGAAAGTGGCTGCCGCAGGCGTTTTTTTTTAATACAATAATATTCCTTTACAAAATGCCATCGTGTTTTTAATGGGCAATTTAGCCATCTTGATTCACATGGAATATTCCGCCTGCTGGATTTCATCTAGAATGAGTAGAAGTATTTTATATGCAAGTAACAGTTCAAGCAGTCCCACTAGTCCCATCAGTCCCACTAGCCCCGTAAGTCCCACGAATCCTATTAGTCCCAGTAGTCCCTCAGATTCCATCAATCCTCTTTAGACGTTCCGACCCACCACGTCCAGCAGTCTCCGCAATCCCATTAGTTTCATTAGTGCCACCCGCCCCATTAGTCCCATCCGACCCGTGAGTCCCAGCAGTCCCACCAGTTCCATTCGTCTAACCGGACAAGTACACCAAAAACCTGGCTGCCGCAGGCGAATTTTTTTAAATACGGGAATATTCTTTTACAAAAGTCCGTCGTGTTTTAAACGGACGATTTAGCCATGTTGATTCACATGGAATATTCCGCCTGCTACATTTCATCTAGAATGAGTAAACGTAGTTTAGGGGCGGCGAACATTGTTTCGGGGGGGGAGGCCCTAATTCCGGACACCGTCTTGGTAGGCGGGGGGGGTTCAACCCCCTAGGCGTCAAAGCGTGTTGCTAGGGAGGGGGTCTTACCCCCCTAGGATTTCCGAAAAACACACACTTAAGGGAACTCTTAGGGGGGGTAAGCTGCTAGGGGTTTGGGTTAGCCCCCCTAGGCGTTAAGCTGTGCTGCTAGGGGGGGCAAAATCCTTGTCCGGAATTGGGGCCCTCTCCCCCAAAGCAATGTTCGCCCCCCCTTATATGCACCTACCAGTTCAAGCAGTCCCCCTAGTCCCATCAGACCTGGCACTAGCCCCGTAAGTCCCACGAATCCACTCAGTCTCATTGGTCCCGCATAATCCTACAATCCTCTTTAGACGTCCAGACCCACCAGGTCCAGCAGTCCCCGCAGATCCATTAGTTTCATCGGCACCACCAGTTCCATTGGTCCCACCCATCCGACCCCTGAGTCCCAGCAGTCCCACCAGTTGCATTCGTCTAACCGGACAAGTGCACCCAAAAAACTGGCTGCCGCAGGCGATTGTCTTTTATACAGGAATATTCCTTTACAAACGTCCATCGTTTTTTTAAAATGGGCAATTTAGCCATGTTGATTCACATGGATTATTCCCACTGCTACATTTCATCTAGAATGAGTAAAAGTAGTTTATATGCACGTACCAGTTCAAGCAGTCCCACTAGTTCCATCAGTCCTGGCACTAGCCCTGTAAGTCCCACAAATCCATTCAGTCTCATTAGTCCCGCAAATTCCACCAATCCTCTTTAGACGTTCAAACCCACCAGGACCAGCAGTCCCCGCAATCCCATTAGTTTCATCAGCAGCACCAGTTCCATTAGTCCCACCATGAGTCCCAGGAGTCCCACCAATTCCATTCGTCTAATCTGACAAGTACACCCAAAAAATGGCTGCCGCAGGCGATTTTTTAAATACGGGAATATTCCTTTACAACCGTCCATCGTGTTTTTATAATGGGCAATTTAGCCATGTTGATTCACATGGAATATTCCGCCTGCTACATTTTATACAGAATGAGTAAACGTAGTTTATATGCACGTACCAGTTCAAGCAGTCCCCCTAGTCTCATCAGTCTTGGCACTACCCCCGTAAGTCCCACAAATCCATTCAGCCTCATTAGTCCCGCTGATTCCATCAATCCTGTTTCGACGTCCAGACCCACCACGTCCAGCAGTCCCCGCAATCCCATTAGTTTCATCAGTGCCACCCGTTCCATTTGCCCCATCCGACCCGTGAGTCCCAGCAGTCTTACCAGTTCCATTCGTCTAACCGGACAAGTACACCAAAAAACTGGCTGCCGCAGGCAATTTTTTAAAATACAGGAATATTCCTTTACAAACGTCCATCGTGTTTTAAATGGGCAATTTAGCCATGTTAATTCACATGGAATATTCCGCCTGCTACATTTCATACAGAATGAGTAAAAGTAGTTTATATGTACGTACCAGTTCAAGCAGTCCCACTAGTCCCACCAGTCCTGGCACTAGCCCCGTAAGTCCCACAAATCCATTCAGTCTCATTAGTCTCGCATAATCCTACAATCCTCTTTAGACGTTCAAACCCACCAGGTCCAGCAGTCCCCGCAATCCCATTAGTTTCATCAGTGCCACCAAGTTCCATTAGTCCCATTCGACCCATGAGTCCCAGCAGTCCCAGCAGTCCCACCAGTTCCATTCGTCTAACCGGACAAGTACACAAAAAACTGGCTGCCGCAGGCGATTTTTTTAAATACAGGAATATTCCTTTACAAATGTCTATCGTTTTTTTAAAATGGGCAATTTAGCCATGTTGATTCACATGGAATATTCTGCCTGCTGGATTTTAATCTAGAATGAGTAAATTGAAACATTTGTTCCTAATAATATTCCCTTGGAGGAGGGCCGCAGACGGTACACACTTTCAATGCAGTACATGTCGGGTTACAAAAATTGTACAAGAATCAACGCGACCGTTGTTCGGACGTGGTTAAAGCGGTCTTCCCAGCGAAGCTAAAAAGTCACGAATACAATTCAGAAGATTCCATTAATGCATCCCGCAAAGAATGGATCTACCCCCAACCCCAAGGAGTGCACACAGTTCAAGTTCCACATGCCTCGAGGGACAAACAAGGGCGCAGGGGGGGAGGGGGGTCAGGGGGACCCATATTACGACCCATCAAAGGGGTCTCGTAATAGGGTCTCAGAGGACGGGGAGGGAGGGGGAGAGCGAGAGGGACCCGTAGGGGGTTCAGAGGGACCCGCAGGGGGCTCGGAGGGACCCGCAGGGGGGCGGAGGGACCCTGCGACTGAGGGGTGTCAGAGGGATCCAGGTTTGCAGGCAGTCACCCCGGCTGAATCCATTTTGCACGGCTTTGATCCGATGACAATTCAGGACCTCCGATTACAATTCGGGACCTTCGATAAGCATTCAGGACCTTCGATTAGCATTAAGGACCTTCGGGTTTCCATTCAGGACCTTCGATAAGCATTCAGGACCTCCAATAAGAATTCAGGACCTTCGATAAGCATTCAGGACCTCTGATAAGCATTCAAAACCTTCGATCACGATTCGGGACCTCCGATAAGCATTCACGACCTCCAATCACAAATCGGGACCTCCGATAAGCATTCAGGACCTCCGATTACAATTCAGGACCTCCGATTACAACTCAGGACCTCCGATTACAACTCAGGACTTTCGATAAGCATTCAGGACCTCCCATTGCAATTCAGAAGGTTCCATTAATGCATCCCGCAAAGAATGGATCTACCCCCAACCCCAAGGAATGCACACAATTTAAGTTCCACATGCCTCGAGGGACAAACAAGGGCGCAGGGGGAAAGGGGGGTGAGGGGGGGCCATATTACGACCCATCAAAGGGGTCTCGTAATAGGGTCTCAAAGGGACCATGGGGGGCGAAATATCTTTATTTTGGAATAGAAAAGTGACCTTCTTGGAATAGAATTTTGAATTCTGAATTTTAATTTACAGATCTGCCTCAAAAATTCTTCCGCCTTTCAAGAATGATATTTCCCAAAATTTCCCCCACCTCCTTCTGAAAATATAAAAGTTTCTTCAAAGATGTCATCAGTCGACACAATAATTATATTGTCACTTCGATCTCCGAAAGTCATGACGTGTCCGACCTCGTCCATGTGCGGCCGAAAAAAATATCAAAACACAACGCTGGCTCGTACCCGCTCAGACCTGTATCTCACGCAGCTGGACAGTGACTTACGGGCCCCCGTAAGTCACTGTCCAGCTGCGTGAGATACAGGTCTGAGAAATAAATACGAAGCACCAAAACTTAGCATACTGATTAAGAGGTGCGTTAGGAACAACATATTTTTTGCGCGCGCGAGATCCGTGCACATTCTTGGGTCTGGGACGCCGCGCATGGAAGGGGGTCATTGGGCACGCATCGAGCCAACCGCTCGACATACGCATCGCATAAACGCATCTTGCATATCACAAACCTTCCACGCATATCATATATGCATAAGGAACATATTTTGAGCATCTGACAGCGCGCTGTCAGCTCTAGCGAAAACGCGGATGTCAACCGCGTCCACATTTTCGCTAGGGTTTCCTCCCTCATCCGCGCGCTCGCCTGCAAGCGTGCGTGCGCAGCGGATGAGGGAAGCGACTAGCAAAATATTATCTAATATGCGTTATCTTTTAACGGTAATTCGTATACACTGAAAAGCCCACTACAAATCTCGCTATGGGCTGGCGCGTTCATGTGGGTATAGTGAGCGTGAATTTACGATTTTCGCAACTTCCAAAAGTGGCGAACGGGGTTATCATTGCGCACGATGCGGATACCCACTGACTCAGTAGGAATATGTGATAATATTAGATACAAATAAGTTACTTAGATGTGCACACAATCTTAAAGATCTTCACTTGGCAGGACAGGGTCTCGCTGCGAGAGAGAGAGCGTTCCGCGGTAAGTCGAAAGTGCATATTTAATAAATCGCATCTGTACCCGTAATACGACAATGGGGAAAGTGTTTCGTCAGTGGGGAAATTGGAAGCGTTTGTACTGTACAGTGGAGGGAACCCTATACGGACGGGAACCCTATGCGTACGACCTGTTCATATCTTAAATATTGTCGATTGTCCAATCACACCAGAAATATTTTGTGTATAATATTTTGCTATATAATAGACAATGGGACGTACGTATAGGGTTCCCGGATATAATCGCTATAGACAATTTTCGTACTCTGGACGTATTTTAGTTCAGAACTAGAAAACGTGTCCGCTGGGGGAACTCATCCTCTCGTTGACCGTTACTACCAGCGCTTTATCCCGTTCGATTTTATCAACGTATGCGATCGTACGGACCGATCGAAAAAGGCGTCCGTATAGGGTTCCCCCCACTGTACGAGAATCACGTATGCGTCTGTCGTCTCCCTTTGAAGATTCTCTCAACAAAATATATAAACGCAAGTCCCGAGAAAGCAGTCATATGCCACCCAAGAAATGTGGCGTAAACCACTTCAACCTTTTTCGCGGGTGCGCACGATTAAGTAGAGAAATTTACACGTTTTCAGCGAACGGTTCAGATGAATATCTTTATAATCCCGAATTCTCTCCGACTAATGTCTCACGTACTGCATCGAAGATGGGAACTGCATTGCGCCACATCAGCTACAGTTTTCGACATTCGATATCTCCAGCCTCTTATCGCCAGTTATAGCCCCCCTCGCTCCGTTGACGTGCTCACGTTAGGCTTTGCCAGGCGCGAGGGGGGCCGCAACTACGTTCAAAGAAAAAACCGCGACTAAATGCTGAGACACAAGACAGACTGAATCACTGAACTCTACATAGGTACCTATTTCTCGAAAGATTCCTAGATTCTAACCAAAAATCAGGTTGTCGTTCGATTGAAAATTGAATACTGTGGGCGTCAGATCCGAATATTTCCTAGACTCTAATCGTCACTTTTTCATACAATTAAGGTAGCAGGTTCATTGAACGTGTGGATGGGCGCATGATTGGCCAGGTAAACGATAAAGGTAAACGATACAGGTAAACGATACAGGTAAACGATTGGACACGAAGTGGGAACTGGTTCCGCCCGATCGAGAGGTCATCAGACCTGAGACAGGTCGTCATCGTCTCTTCGCCGGAAATTTCAGGCGAAATCACATCAACACATTGCATGCTGCCGAGCCGAGGGCAGCATGCATGCTGGGAAGGCAGGTTGCACGCTTGCATGCTGGGGAATAGTTTTCAGAAGCATATGAAAAATATTCTATTGCTTCTAAAAACTATTCCTACTTATTATGTATCATGAACCCTTTGCCTTGCCCTTTACCGCTGCACGCGACCGGCAAGCATCTTTGAAACTCGGAAGTTTCAAAGATGCGTTTGGTATTTTGGGTGCACCCTAAAATCACAAAACAGCCGAGCGCTTCCCGTTTGTGCGGGATATTCACACTTATTCCATGGCATATTTCATATGAAATATACACATAAGCACGAAGGCATCGGCCACGCATCTTTGAAACTAACGAGGTTTAAAGATGCGTTTTTGTCATTTGGGTACGCATACCCAAATAACGAATCAGCCGAGCGCTTCCCGTTGGCGTGGGGTATCCAACGCTTGAATGTTGAATATTCATTATAATATGAGTTAGCATGCGAGGTTGCAAAGGCATCGGGACAGAATCTACGAAACTGTCCTATGCCTTTGCCTTTGGGTTCGAACGTACCCAAACCCAAAGATGCCAAACAGCCGAGGGCTTCCCGTGCGTCCTAGCGCACGAAACTTGGCACAAATACTGCCAAGAGATATATATATTTAAGTTACTTGAAGCTCAAAGCTTCACGTTACTTGTGCGCCCAACGCGCAATTTATTTCTAAGAAGGATGTTTTGGGTTTGGGTTCGAACGTGACACCCAAACCCAAAGATGCCAAACAGCCGAGGGCTTCCCGTGCGTCCTAGAGCGCGAAACTTGGCACACATACTGCCAAGATACATATCTTTAAGTTACCTGAAGCTCAAGGCTTCAAGTTACTTGTGCGCGAAACGCACAATTTATTTCTAAGGCAGATGTTTTGGGTTTGGGTTTGGGTTCGAACCCAAACCCAAAGATGCCAAACAGCCGAGGGTTTCCCGTGCGTCATAGAGCCCGAAACTTGGCACACATACTGCCAAGGTACATATATTTAAGTTACCTGAAGCTCAAAGCTTCAAGTTACTTGGGCGCGAAACGCGCAGTTTATTTCTAAGGCAGATGTTTTGGGTTTGGGTTTGGGTTCGAACCCAAACCCAAAGATGCCAAACAGCCGAGGGCTTCCCGTGCGTCCTAGCGCACGAAACTTGGCACAAATACTGCCAAGAGATATATCTTTGAGTTATCTGAAGCTCAAGGCTTCAAGTTACTTGTGCGCCCAACGCACAATTTATTTCTAAGGCAGATTTATTGGGTTTGGGTTTGGGTTCGAACACAAACCCAAACCCAAAGATGCCAAGCAGCCGAGGGTTTCCCCTGCGTGTGCATGTGTGGTAATTCATATGAAATATTCCATGAAATAATTGTGAATATCCCGCTCAAACGGGAAGCGCTCGGCCGTTTTGTAAAATTAGGGTGCACCCAAAATACAAAACGCATCTTTGAAACTCGGAAGTTTCAAAGATGCTTGCCGGTCGCGTGCAGAGGTAAAAGGCAAGGCAAAGGGTTTAGGATATAGAAGAAGTAGGAATAGTTTTCAGAAGCACTAGAAAACTTTTCATATGCTTCTGAAAACTATTCCTACTGCCGCTAAATCTTAAACCCTGCCTTCTTTCCCTTTGCCTTGGACGTTTGACCTTCCGTTCGCAGTTTTACCATGTGCACCTGACCTCGGAGCGGTGCGGTGGCAACCTCGGATCCGGCGAAATGACGATGACGACCTGTCTCAGGTCTGATGACATCTCGATCGCGCGGAATCAGTTCCCACTTCGTGTCCAATATCGTTTACCATTGGCCATACTGTCACAGGTCATATGTTCCCAGTTTCGTGGAATTAGCGGACGACGCCAATACTATTCGTTCAAAATGCCGTTCTGGTTGCCCGCTCATTTTGAATTCGACGATACCGATGGCGGCGTGCCGCGTGTGGGCCCACGGACGACGCCAATACTACGTATTCGTTCAAAATGCCGTTCTGGTTGCCCGCTCATTTTGAATTCGACGATAGAGCTCTACCGATGGCGGCGTGCCGCGTGTGGGCCTACGCATGGTACGATAGCATGCCACAAAAGTCCGCAGCAACAACTACTACGACATAATTCTGACCAAGTGCGCCCCGGCGGCGCAGCGTGCATGCATTCTTTTTTGCGTGTGTTTGTTAACGAACCCTGCCTCGCTGTAAGATTTTTTATGCAATTCTGTGCCGCTCGCAGGTTCCTACGCTTCAACAAACGCGACGGATAAGGGTACGCTCTGTCAACTTTTGCACCCCGCCTGTTTGAATGTAGTGCATGCCGACCTCGAACCCCTCAACGACAAGGGAATCCGGACCCTAGAACCGGCGGGCACCGTCCCGTGAAACGCTTGTGAAGGAGTGGGACCTAAGAACCCATGGGAGCGGCCCCAAGAACCTCTGTTGTATGCTTAACTGAAAGTTGCAGGGTACCCTTTCCCCGCGGCGGCATCAAGAAGACCGCGGGGCGCTGCTGCTGTGAATGCCCTTTTGTGCGCATCTGTTTATCTCTGGAAAAGCGTTGCTGCTGTGACTGCCCAACTGTGCGCCCAATGCTGCTGTGGATGCCCAACTCGTGTTGCTGCTGTGCATGCCCAACTGTTCGCATCTGTTTGTTTCTGGAATAGCGCTGCGGGAAAACCTTGTAATAGAACATTTCTACTTGTAAATCTGATCATTACGTATTGTGGGGTATTCAACTTCATACATCTCGGTGCGCATTTCAATAAGTAAACCCACCATTCCATGCGTGGGCCCTCGCGAGGGGGGCTCCAACCTCCGGTCTGGATATATCATATCCACGAAAGAGAAATTTATATTCTGAGGGGGTCGTGTACTTAACATATGACATTTCCCAAAGCAGTTCGCCCCCAAGGTAGTCGGGCACACGTATGCCCCCCTCCCTTGCCCCCCAAGGCATTGCATATAGTGACTGCTCGAAGGTACCAAATTTTTAAAAATGTTATATCTAGGAATTTGTTCACCGCTTCAAGAAATTAGCATAAAAAATTTAACTATGAAATTAAACTGCCACATATCGTCTTTTTCGTGGACGAATAAAAAAAACGAAAATTTTCCCCAATATTTCCCGATATACATATATCCCTTTGGCATCATTGTTATAATAATTTTTCGAGGGACGGTATAAAATTTTCAGGCTGCCATGCATTAATTAATAAATTTTTTATTTTCTATTCCAGGAAGGTCACTTTTCTATTCCAAAATAAATGCATCGGGCGAGAGGGACCGTCAGGGGTTGAGGAGGGACCCACGCGAGGGGGCTCGGAGGACCACGGTGAGAAGTGTGGAGGATCGAGTTTGGAAGCGGTCACCCCGGTTTGAATCCATCTTGCACCGCTTTACTCAATTACAATTGAGACCTCGATACGCATTGGGACCTTCGATAAGCATCAAGGACCTTCGATTAGCATTCGGGACCTCCGATTAGCATTCGGGACCTCCGATTAGCATTCGGGACCTTCGATAAGCATCCGGGACCTTCGGTAAGCATTGGGACCCACTCCGATTACCGCCCGGGACCTCCGATTACAGTCCGGGACCTCGATTGCAACCGGTACCTTCGATAAGCATTCGGGACCTCCCATTGCAATTAAGGACCTTCGATTACCATTCAGGACCTTCGATACGCATTCCGGACCTTCGAAGCATTCAGGACCTCCGATTACCATTAGGACCTCCGTTACCATTCAGGACCTTCGAGAAGCATTCAGGACCTCCGATCACAATTCGGGACCTCCGATTACACTTCAGGACCTTCGATAAGCATCTAGGACCTCCGATTACAACTCAGGACCTTCGATAAGCATTTAGGACCTCCCATTTCAATTCAGACGATTCCATTAATGCATCCCGCAAAGAATGGATCTACCCCAACCCCAAGGTATGCACACAATTCAATTTCCACATGCCTCGAGGGACAAACAAGGGCGCAGGGGGGGAGGCGGGAGCGGGGACCCATATTAGGACCCATCAAAGGGGTCTCGTAATAGGGTCTCAGAGGGACCATAAGAGTGAAAGAGGACAATAGAAGGTTGGAAGGAGGACCCGCAGGGGGATCGGAGGGACCCAATGGGGGCCGGAGGGACCCTGACTGAGGGGTGTCAGAGGGATCCAGGTTTGGAGGCGGTCACCCCGGCTGAATCCATCTTGCACGGCTTTGGTCCGATAACAATTCGGGACCTCCGATTACAATTCAGGACCTCCGATAAGTAATCAGGACCTCCTATTACAATTCAGGACCTTCGATTACCGTTCAGGACCTTTGATACGCATTCAGGACCCCCAATAAGCATTCAGGACCTCCTATCACAATTCAGGACCTTCGAGAACA
>LGRX02003184.1:0-45563 GCA_001247695.2 Cymbomonas tetramitiformis
ATGCATACCACCCAGTATCATCCGCGTGTGTAAACGAGCCAGCTGCATCCAAAGCTCAGCTCAGGACAGCACGGATACAATACACCTATCGTACACAAAGTCACGACTTGTTTGTAAGAATTGTGGTCAGTGCGACTGTTGCTAGAATATTGCAAATAGTGCATATACGCACGCGCAGTGAACGGTCCGTTCCTGATAACCACGCACAAGTTCGGCTTTGAGACGTTTATATTTTCCAAGGGTACGCGTTATCGAGCCAGCTGCCTACATGCATGTGTTCGTAACGCAGCATGCATTGTCACGCGTGTACGGATAATCACGTGGTGCATGTAGTATGTGTGTTTCACGCTGTGAATCGCTTCGTGTGTGGCCTTGTTTGCCCCGTCGCGCCGGGACACGCGTCGTGATTATCACGGTCTGATTTGACAATAGGATGCCTCTGTTGCTTGGCACATATCGCACAATGCGTGGTGGTAAGCCAGAGTGAATACTATATATATATATATGAAACAATTTACTTACCTTTGACCTGTATAATCTTGGCCTGATGTCAATTACCTTACTTACTTAGTCAATCAGCAAAGCTCAAATCCCAACGGATGACACTAGCAAATGTCCCATCGGACAATCGCCAGACGATACTGATGCCATCGCCACATGCTGAGAATGACATGGGACTTGTGCTAAATTCCATATTTAAGTACATGCGAAAACTGTAAAAAATGACAAGATTTTGTAAAAAGCGACAATTCGTTAATGGCATGGCAGATGCGATGCTCAGCTTGTTCATGCTGAGAATGCAAGCATCTGAGCGCGCCACGTGGGATTGGTCAGTGATGTTCGGAATGTGCATGTTCAGCATGCAATTATCTCGAGCGCGCCATGTCGAGATGATGAATAATCGTGCCGTCCGAAATCACAGGCGCCTAGTGGAGATCTCATGATTGAGATTGATAGAGCCTAGTATATAGTACGAGTGAGGGCTAGGCTCCCTAAAACAAACCAGCCATAAAACGTGACTTTTTATTTATTTTTTGTTTCAGCACACGAGGCTGTTCAGCTGTAAACAATTTACAAGGCATGCTCTATAAGTATATTGAGTTAAGCATACATTCCCTGAATAATATTACAGTGGTAAAAAAATGCCACTTAAAATGTGAAAGCCATCAGCTGCAGAAATACCGGATGATGGATAACTGCTTGATGGAGAGATCCGACCTGCTGACCAGCTGCAAGCTTCCGTGCCATGCGCATCACTGGTATTTTCTCGCGCAGACGAGACATAATGTCTGCCCACTGACTGCCCCAGAGGTACAAGCAATTCCGGGTGTGCTCTGTCACCCACACCTGAGAGTGCAGTGACCCAAAAAATTTGCCCATTATCAATTCTCATGCATGAGTGTTCCAATGGCGTTCTTCGAATTGCTTCCACATCTGCCGACACTCCGCATTCGCTGACACTCTGACCCATCCGAGCTTGGTAGTTGTCAACGAGGTGAATTAAACATTACCCCTGGCTTATCACAACCTACTTATCACGTGTACAAGCTGAATATATATCAGGGTGCATGCCAGGGTTTGTAGTAGGCTAGAGTGTATCTGATTTCTATATCAGGGTGTAGTGCCATCTGACAGAGAGTGATGAAGATCAAGCAAAGGGGCACTCGCCGCTTTTGTTCGCATATAATCTAGGAGGCCTCGCTAGCAATATATTGCCCTCTAGAACTATAGCAGAGCCGTCGAGGATGCGCATGCAGGGCTCCCACTGACCAGCAGTATGCACTCTATCTGCTAGGGAGGAGCTGCATGGCACAGGCGCCCGCAGTGTACTCGCCTTGATCCCCGCAACCTGGACATGCAGGTGCACTTGGGGCCTGGACAGCCGGATTCCTCCTTGGCTTTGTGGACGGGCTGTGGGTGTCTGCTGCCCTCCGGGTATTTGGGCCTCGCTGCTGAGCTGCAGTGACTGGGCCAGCAGCACCACCTGCTTGTCATCAACCGTATCGCGCCACTGCATCCCCGGTGAGGCCGGGTTGTCGGGCACGGCCGCGCTGAAGAGCTTGGCAACGCCACTGGAGGAACGCAGGTCTGCGGCAGAGGCGTATGCTGCATCGCAAGCGGCCCACTTGTCATCTGGAGAAGCTTGGAGCACCTGTCATCAGCGCATTCCCAATTCTCTTCCGAAGAAATAAATACAAGTCTCGCAGGCCCCGTCGCGCCGGGATAAGCGTCATGTATTGTCACAGTCTGGGTGGTGATCATGGATGCCTCTGATATACGGCGTCATGTCAGTACATTTGTATGTGATATGATGGTGTTTTCAGAGTAATATAATATGATAATGCATACACACATACTTGTATACTTCTTGCTGTGCCAAAAGCAGGTTCTCTACGGTGAAACTGCTGGATTCAGTGCACCGTAGGTCATAACTTGCATGACTCTGTTTGACTGTACCAGTACTCGTACAGTACTTGGTGACAGATACCTAGGCCCAACAACAGGAGGAAACACAGGAAGAGTGGAGAGCACTCCAGGAAATGGCACAACAGCAGGCAGCAGCACAAAGGGAAGCACACCAAGCGAGAGAATGGAGAAGGGCCTCGATGGAAAAAATAAGGGCAGCAGCACGAGAAAAGCCAGAAAAATACATGCAGCACCTAAAAGGTGATAAAGCCATGCACAAGCTCTCTAATGAATACTGGAAGAAAGGAACAGAATACCTAAACGAACATGATGTGACTGTCCTGCTAAGATGCCGGGCGAACAAGCTACCAGCAGGACCATACAAAAAACGGCAAGGAGGGAGAAGGGCGCAAAAGTGCAAATGCTGCGGAATGCCCAGACAAGTAAATGCGGGGGGCTTCATACGCACAGCCCATGTGCTAGGGGGGTGCACAGAAAGAGAAATAAAGAACATGATAATCAGCAGGTCAGATGAGACCACCAAAATGATAGCAAACGCTATTAGCAAAGGCAGGAAAGGAGGATGTGTAATAAGAACCCATGCCGGGAAAAGAGGGAAGGGAATGAACAATGGAAGACCAATAGAGGACTTCCTGCTCACAAGGGGGCAATGCAGACTAGACGGACGAAACACACCAGCACCAGAGCATGGAAAGGACACCATACCACACTACGTAGATATAGTAATGCTGGAAGGAACCAAAAAAGGAAACAAGCAGCCTGGGTACACACACCAAAAAGCAATGGAAGATGCAGGTCATATACACCTGGTAGAGGTAACATACACAGACGAAATGAGCTGGGAAGAAGCACTAAAAACAAAGTACACGAAATACACACCGCTGGTGAAGCTACTAGAACTATATGGGTACAAGGTAACGCTACATGTGATGGTATTCGGGAACACGGGCACGATATATGAGCACACGGAGAAAATACTGACCAAACACCTAGGATTCGACAAACAGGAAGCCCTACACCTACTCAGGAAAATGCATGACCTAGCTACAGGATACGCAGTAAGCCTTAACAGACTGAATGGGAAAAAAGTAGACAATGAACCGAACTAAGGAAAAAAGGAATAAGAGTCAAGAGGACTCACAAAGCCCCACACCCCGTTCACGGGTGTCTCTGTTTCTTTTTCTTTTTTCTTTTTAGGTCACAGATGCATTATATTCGTTTATCTTTATAATCAGTTGACACTTGTATGAAAACTATTCAGTGACCACCCGATATATTGGCGGAACAATATATCTCACAGATTATGGGGAATCACCCAGCTTTCTTCACTGCTAACTTTGCCATGATTGGCTAAGCTTTTCCGCTTGGCGGGGCGTTGGGGCCTCGCGAGGTGTTAAGTTGGCCAATTTAGAGCGTGCGGCTTGCGCTATGTTTCAGTGAGATTTTGGATTGGAATTTTCGGCTTATCTTACGAGTGTCTGCGTTGGAATTTGTTTTTGACTGGGCTTGATCACCCTTGTCGACATCTCCTTGGCCGCCGCATCTTCGACTTCGTTGGTTTCGTTCGACCCCTTTCGACCTCCCACTCCGTAACTGCATTGCCGGCGCTCGCCACCCCACAATTTGCACCTCGCCTTTTCCCCAACGCCCCTCCTATAGGATTTTATTCTGATGACTTCATCTTCAGTTGGCACCCTGGCCGTGGGCGCTAGGATGCGCCTAGATTCTATTTTCGCTAGAAACGTGGGTGCTCGCTATAGGAGCACTCCGCAGTCACCTCGTGTGACGCTTGCTGCTACTGACAGAACTCGTGGCAACGCCGTTTTGCAGTCGTCTTGGGACACTGACGTTGTGAAGCATGTTCCGAAAGACACCTTAGGTAACAAGGCGTCTACAGCATTTTCTGGAATTGAGCCGCATCGACAACTTCTTTGGGATTCTTTGGTGACTGCGTTGGGGGCTTCTTTTGTCAACAAGGAGTCCACCAACGAGGACATTTTTGACCTCGTGGACGTCGACAAGGAGATTCACCCGATTTACAACGACATCTTACTTCGTTCGTTGGTCTCGTTGACCACGCCCCACTCTCCAGCTCGAAGGTGGGTAGACGCCTCGGCTAGAATTTCTCCGCACGACGGTAAGCGTGCTCTGCTTGAGGTCACGAAGAGGCTTTTGCCACCTGGACATCGGCCACTTCGCCATCACGAGGAGTTGTTGGGCATTTCTTTTGGGTCTTCAGACGATCCAGAGCCCCTCGTGGCTCAATTCGACGAATGCATCAAGGCGATCGCCGCTTTTGGCGCTGGTACACTCGACGACAAGGCTACCAAGCGGCAGCTGCTGGCGGCACTGGATGGTGAGTTTTATCGAGAGGTAATCTCCCCACTTCGCCTCGACACCGAGTTGGCTAAGATGGCCATCGAGGAGATCTATACGCACGTTCTCGAGGTGTGGTGGTGTGCGAACCCTCATGGACCTCCCACCCGCCCCAAAGCTTCACCGTCGCCCGCGAATCTTGCAGCGGCTTACGCAGGTGGGGACCAGCGTGACATGAAGGACTTCCTCGAGGAATTTGCCCGCATCGTGGATGAGGCTTCTTCCTGCCTTGCTCGCCTCACTTCGTCATGAGGAGAATGGTATTGAGCGTGACGCACCGCCGCCACGGGATGACTTTCCCCGTCGGCATGGCGCCGGTGGTGTCAAGTTTCCGCCGTCCAAGTGGCGCGATGATCGCAACCGTCGACCTGGCGGTAAGTTCCATGGGCGTGACCGTCGAGTAGGATTTAAGTATCGTTTTGCGGCCACCCCGCTCACGAAAGGGGGAAATTGGTCACAATCGCGTTCCACGCAAGCGGCTAGATGCATTTCTTTTCACTCCGCATCTTCGTCCTTCGTCCAGGAGTGCCCCCTTTGTCCGGGGCACTTTCATGACACGGCGCGTTGCTCAACGGTGTGTGGTTCGTGTGATGTGGACCTACGTGATGCCGCCATGGACATGGACCTCGTCGTTTCGGCCTTCCATACCGCCTTCGACAACGAGAACGACGGGGAATTTGCTGAGTTGTGCCACCAGCACGACCGACCACTGGTACGTGACGACCCTGAGCCCTTCACTTACCCGACGGGGCACGACGTGGGATTGCGTGCCCACTATGCGGGTTTGGGGCGTGCTACATCGGACACCGCATGGGAGAGGTACTTGCCGACGCACGGGGCGTGCTCGCCTCTCTGCGGTCTGCGGCTGCGGCTGCAGAGGTCGGTGGTGCTGCCACGGCCGGTATGCAGGCACCCCTTCACCTTGGCACGTTGTCTGTACCGCAGGTGGTGTGCGATGTGTCACCACCTGCCAATCACGAGATCGAGACTCAGCCGCTTTACTCGGTTTTGCCGTCGGACCCGGCAGCCCACCGGTCTCCTTTTGAGGAGCCCCTTCAGGTGACCTTCATGGACAGGTTTCACCCGGCATGCCCCGACAACCCTTCACTAAATTTGTGCTCGACTGAGTTTGCTGAAGGGCAAGCTCACCCGGTGGAGCTTTCCGTGATCGACGATGACACCGACTCAGACATTTTCTCTTCCCACGGAGACGAGATCCCCTCGGCCCCACCGGCTACACGGTCACGTGTCGGTGTGGCAACTTTGCCGAGAGTCTTCTCTTTTGCATCCCTTGCCCTGCCCGCCCTCATGTGCCTTGCATGTGTCTCAGCGGTTCAGGGTTCGGTGGTGCTCGATCGAGCCGTTGAAGTCACCGCAGCAGTACATCCCACCGGGTGACTGCCAACTGTCCGTCTGTCTTGCCTTTTACTTTATCGTTTAGCATTTCTTTTGCTTCACTGGTTTCGGCAGACTGGGACTTTTGTTTTTACATTTCTGGATTCCTTATTTTGCTCTACGAATCTGGTTCTGGTTCTGGCTTCTGGTTCTGGACTCTGGCTTCTGGACTCTGGTTCTGGACTATGGCTTCTGGACTCTGGTTCTGGTTGCACATCTTTGACATTTACAACTTCTTCAACTCTGGTGAACTCTGCAGCTTTGTGGACCACTTTGAAAGTGGCTGAGTAGCTTTGAGATTGGCTGTAGGAACTTAGCTTGGAAGCAGTATCCTAGCAGTAGTTTTAGAAAGGGACTGCCCTGGCTAAAGCACAGGCCTCCCTCTAGCAGTTTCCAGCTTCTAGCTGTTTGTTGTTTCGGACTTTATCTGTGAGCCGCTCTCTGCCACCTGAACAGCACTCCGTACAGTTACAGGGTGGTATGCTGGATTCAGTGCACCGTAGGTCATATCTTGCATGACTTCGTTTGACTGTACCAGTACTCGTACAGTACTTGGTGACAGATACCTAGGTCACAGATGCATTATATTCGTTTATCTTTATAATCAGTTGACACTTGTATGAAAACTATTCAGTGACCACCCGATATATTGGCGGAACAATATATCTCACAGAAAATTCTCAACTACAGTAGCTACGTACATATGCAGATGTTGACACTATCATTTATTACAGACATATGGCTCATTTTTGTATGAAATTATATATCATACAATTTCCTAAGTTTACATATTCAGATGAAAATTCCTATAAACGCTTTCCTTGCTATGACAGGATGTTAGTAGCCGCTTTCCCAATGTTATGCCATCATCCGTCGTCTATCTGTGTGATACGCTTAGGCCTGAATTATTATGATAGTGTAATGTAGATCTTCGACTAGATCCTCACAAGCTCTCCCAGCTCAGCAATCTGACCATAAAGCCATTGATGACTGAATATTTCAAATGCTTATGCGTTCTGCAAATACAACCATTGTGTAGTGATAAAACATAATTGACACAAATGTCTGCCTACTTCACTAGTGGGTACTCATGATAAACTGCTGAGGGGTGTCTTGGTCCAGCAGAACACTACAGTGGCTCGCCGCTGCTCTAATACCAGCCAGCGTATCATCTCGTCACATGCCTCGTCAACGGGACACAGACACTGCAAGGCAGAGTGTAATTACATATAGTAGTCACTCTCGATTACCACCATGCACCGTGTAATCACACACTATCCATGTGGAGCGAATGCATTGCAGCCACAAGTCGGGCGTGCGGGATGTGCTGTACCCAAACATCGGTCACATCCACGTTGAAGCGCCTCAGTGCGAGTGGGCAACGAGCTGGGCGCAGGCGGCCTCCGCCCGACGTGCCTGCCGTCCGCTCCTCCTCCTCGTGGTCCCCCAGACTTCGAGCCTCGGGGTGCTCATTGCGATGCGACTCGTCAGAACACGCGGTTGCCAGGTCATCACGGCATGGCTGTGTGCTGCGTGCCTGCTGCCTGGGTCCTGAGGTGAGGCGCTCCCACACGGAGACATACTTGGCATGGCGCGCAATCCCCACCAGGAGCAGCGCTTCATGGAGCTCTGCAGCGCTTGCCATGGAATCGCTGTCCGCTGGCGCCTGGTCATCGGCCGCCGATCTGTGGTAAAAGTGCACTGCGCCCCCCTGCACACTAAGAGAGAGCTGCCGAAGCAGAGATGGCAGGCTGCTGGACGAGGGTCTTGTCAGCTGGGCGCGCTGGTATCCAAACCTGTTGCACGCAGCCGACAGCACCTCACCGTGCAGCAAAGAACATGAGAAGTGACAGATGTCATCGCATGACAAATAAAGTCATCGACACACACTCACACAAATATACAGGTTACATGTGGCACATCAGCAGTATATTCGTGTTGCGCAGCAGCGGATGTAGCGGCCTAACTGATGGCAGGCAGCATTCATATACATTTCTTTCTGCACACACGATCTACTACCGAAAGGCACATTGCTGCCATTCGTTATAATAAATGGCATTTGTCAGGCTGGTGCTGTCTAAGCTACCAGCCTATAGTTTAAGTGTTCCGAGCCAGTGAATGCCTATTTGTGATGAATATCCAAGTCCGCAACTGAATAGAGATGTTGGGTTGGGAGGGAGGGAAAGTGCAAAAGAAGAGAGCTGAGTTCATGTCTGTTCAAACTCCTACTTGTAGTTTGTGACTGGTTCATGCTCTCTTGGAAGGGTCGAACCGTCACCGTCAACAGAAAAAGATGCGCGCGACTCAGATCGATTGGAGCAATATTTTGGAAGCACTAAATTCTGCGGGCTCCAATTTAAACTGTTCTCTATGCACACACAATCTATTGCCAATGTCCCAAAAGATTGCACCTGTCTCAACACTCCTGCGCACAAATTCCCTGTGGTGCCAGCCACCCAAAGTAGCCGCGCATTGCCTGGTCCGGTCGGGTTGATGTAAGCCTGCACCGCCGAGGACAGGCGTGTGCCCAACCCCCGAGGAAGCACACCTTCTCCATCACCACCCCCACAGCATGGGCACAGGTTGCACCCTTCCGTGTGCCGTGCGCTGAAAAGTGCCCGCCCTCTAGAGGCACACAGCCCACACAGCCCAGTGCCTGCAGGAGCCACTGATTGCCTAGGTCCGTGTCTGATCCTGGTGAGCACGCTCTGTCTCCCGGGAGCCGCCAAAAGCTGCCCAGCACACTGATCGGTGGGGTCCACCCCGACGACGCACAGCGCCAGGTCTCATCCTTGCACCGTGTCCACAACTCCAGGAGCTACCGTAGCCCTTCCACCCCCCACCAGGGGATAGACAGCTGTCGTTTCTTCAGCTTGTGGTTCTTGCCCTTCTTTCGGGTCAGGACCACAGTGCACAGTCACACCGTCCTCGTCCATCATCACATTCTCCTGCTGGAGTGAAGTGCCCGTGTCAGGCCTGCCAAACGAAATAAAAGCGAGCACCACATAGGTGCAAGCTTGCAACCACCGGATCTGGTCCCGGTTCTCCGGCTCGAGTGTGAGCCCTGCATCGTGCACCGTGCGCACGTGCTTCGCCAGCAGCAGCCAGGTGCGCTCCGTCACAGTGACACCCGTCGTCTCTGATCAGGGGAGAAGTCCTCTCCGGAGGCCGTTCGCCCATTTGGCCAAAAATATTTTTTTCTTCTTGTGTTTGCATCTTCCTTCATACTTAAGGGTGCAATATCTTTCGGCCAATCTTCGGTCAAACCCTCTTTTTGAGAGACTCGCTCAGCCAGGGGCCAGTCAATTGCGACGGGACTTCTCCCCTGCCTCCGATGCTGCCACCTGCAGTCATCATCCGTACAGTGATGCCCGTCACTGCACGGGTCACTGATATCCCTTTCGCCGGTCCCGACCAGCCCATGTCCTCGTGGTAGTTGTTGATTGCCGACAGGTACGGCTGCAACGAGGTCGCCCGGATGCCACCACTGTGCAAAAGCGTCGCCAGGTAGAGACGCGCGGTCTCCTCTGATGCAGGGAGCCACTCCCGTCCCTCGCCCTCGCAGAAGTCCTTGAGCTTCTTGGACTTGGGACCGTAGTTCCCTCGCGGCATCTCCTTCGTCAGCGCCTACTCCTGCATCTGCTCCGCCAGCTCCGTGAACCAGATCACGCCCAGCTCATCTCGCCAGCGCTCTTGCAGGGCCGATGTCCACTCATCCACGGGCGCCATATCGCTGTCCTCTTTGGCCTCCAGCCGCTCCGGGCGTGTCAGCTCCTCCGAGAGCTGCAGCCACTCCTCGTCTCCGTCACCGTACTAGATGTAGTGCTGCCCCGTGCCCGCCACGTCGGTCACGGTGTCCTTGTACCAGTTATTGTCCAGGGGCCAGTACATCTCCAGTTGCGCGCCCACAAAGAGCCATTTCCGGTCGTGCTGCTGCCGATGCGCTGCTCGCCTGCACGTACACACTCACGGGCGCACCGGGATTTGAAACATGACGGCGTCTCAGCTGGACGCACCGAGCAGCTCGGACCCGCCCAGCCGGCTCGGAGCAAAGAGGTCTCGCCTGCGGGGCAGCATCATCACCTCCCCGGCGATCTCCTTTAGCTCCCGGAACCATGACTGGCCCGGCCAGCACGGAGGCACCACCGTGCCCCCAATGCCTTCCTCCCGAAGCTTGTGCGCCACCTCGTCCAAGAGTCCCCAGGGCGGGTTAATCCAATTGTACAGAGTCGGTGTGCAGCTTTGCCCACCTCCGACACCTCCAGATTCTCGGTCTGTTCCACTTGCATTGTGCGTGAAGACGTTTCCACCACTCAAGATCGCCGAAGTACTGCCTCGTCAGCTTCACCTTCGCCCCCCAGCTCCGATTCTTCGTCACCACGAAGTAGGAAATACAGCATTTTACACGTCTGCCGAGGTTACGGGGTAAATTTTTTGAAAATTCTGATTTTTTGTTTGCAAATCCCTCAAAATGATACCTTCGGAGCATACACTTGTGGGAAAGTTTCACAAGGGAAATTCTCCTTTGTATTCATGAATTTTTTGTGGAGGGGTAGGTCCGAGGAATTCATAAGATTCAACCAAATTTTGTGCTCGGTTTGTTGCGTTTTAATGCAAGCCGTACATTCAGTTTTTTTAATAAACAACACATAAAAATTGCGGGTTATTTATACTTTAAGCTTCAACCGAGACTATTGGTACAGGTGGTCAAGGAAAATAGCCGGCTTACAACATAATTACAATGGACCAACCCAACTCGGCAATTTCTGCACCCCAATACTAAAGCAGCAAAGCTGCCCCTTCTCGACTCACGCAACACTTTCCTAAGGGTATTCCTACACCTCAATACTAACGCAACAGAGTTGCCCCTTCTCGACTCGCGCAAAACTTTCCCAAGGCGCTTCTTACGCCGCAATGCTAACGCGACATAGCTGCCCTAATAAGGCGATTATTACACCTCAATACTTGAACGCGTCAAAATTCCCCTTCTCGACTCGTAAGACTTTCCTAAAGAGTTCCATATTCACACCATTCAAAAACCGCTACCGGGAAACTAGTGCTACAGCAAAAACTTGTTTGTACTGTACTAAGGCTCGAGACGTCTAGAGTTGCCCCTTCCTCGACTCGCGCAAAACTTTTAAATATCATAATAATAATACAATAATAATGTCATGATATAATAATAATGATATATCATATATATTATAATATGTTGTATGTTATGATAACAATACTAACAATACTATTAATATTTTTGATAGTAATAATAGTAATAATCGTAATAATTTTTGTCACCGTACTCCGCGTGTCCACTAGCAGAAAGGGAGACTTGCTGACGCGTGTCCACTGACCTTCGTTGCTTGGTCAAATAATTATCTAGATTTGGAATCAAAAAAAGCGGACACGGTACACGTCGCCAAGGCTTCTTAGCCAAACCAAGTGCCGACGTCTTAAATGTGGTAGTTTTAGTGGGTAAGTTATGTATGGTCGAATTATGGTGTTTTAAGTGTGCGATTTCTCTTGCTTAAAAAACACGCGTTAAAAACATGCGCTTTGAGTGTCGGTAAAATACAACGGTACTTTTTCATATGGTGTTTTTACGTAAAGATCTTTGAAGCACAGATCTTGGTCCAAAGATCTTTGCGCAAATATTACCTTAAACATTAAAAAGCATTTGAAGCTGGCGCAAAGATCTTGAAGCTAACTCGACTTTGCGCAAAGTTTACTTTAGCAATTAATGAGTACACGGAGCTTGCGCAAAGATCTCTTTACAAGTTATTAAAGAGTAGTTCGAGCTTGCGCTAAGATCTTTGAAGCAAAGATCTTTGCGCAAATATTACCTTAAACATTAAAAAGCATTTGAAGCTGGCGCAAAGATCTTGAAGCTAACTTGACTTTGCGCAAATTTTACTTTAGCAATTAATGAGTACACGGAGCTTGCGCAAAGATTTCTTTGCAAATTAAAGAGTAGTTCGAGCTTGCGCTAAGATCTTTGAAGCAAAGATCTTTGCGCAAATATTACCTTAAACATTAAAAAGCATTTGAAGCTGGCGCAAAGATCTTGAAGCTAACTCGACTTTGCGCAAAGTTTACTTTAGCAATTAATGAGTACACGGAGCTTGCGCAAAGATTTCTTTACAAATTAAAGAGTAGTTCTCAGAGCTTGCGCTAAGATCTTTGAAGCAAAGATCTTTGCGCAAATTTGCTAACTCAAACGTTGAAAAGCAGACGAAGCTTGCGCAAAGATCTTTGGAGCTAACTCGACTTTGCGCAAATATTTCTTTACAAATGAAAGAGTGTTCGAGCTTGCGCTAAGATCTCTGAAGCAAAGATCTTTGCGCAAATTTGCCAACTCAAACGTTGAAAAGCAGACATGCTTGCGCAAAGATCTTTGGAGCTAACTCGACTTTGCGCAAATATTTCTTTACAAATTAAAGAGGGGTTGAGCTTGCGCGAAGATCTTTGAAGCAGAGATCTTTGCGCAAATGCAAACTCTGAAAGCATTGAAAAGAAGACAAAGCTTTCGCAAAGATCTTTGGAGCGAATGTTTTAACATTAATGTCAGAAGTCTGAGTTTTGACATTAATGTCAAAACAAGGTTGATCATCTCTTTTTCCTAGCATTATTGCTGCTTTTGCTGAGTTTTGACATTAATGTCAAAACAGGGTTGATCATCTCTTTTTCCTAGCATTATTGCTGCTTTTGCTGAGTTTTGACATTAATGTCAAAACAGGCGGGATCAACTCTTTTTCCTCTTATTATTGCTGTTTATGCTGAGTTTTGACATTAATGTCAAAACAGGCGGGATCAACTCTTTTTCCTAGCATTATTGCTGCTTTTGCTGAGTTTTGACATTAATGTCAAAACAGGCGGGATCAACTCTTTTTCCTCTTATTATTGCTGTTTTTGCTGAGTTTTGACATTAATGTCAAAACAGGCGGGATCAACTCTTTTTCCTAGCATTATTGCCGCTTTTGCTGAGTTTTGACATTAATGTCAAAACAAGCGAGATCAACTCTTTTTCCTAGCATTATTGCTGCTTTTGCTGCTTATTTATGTTAGATTATTAATGTTAGAAAGGAAAAAATATGCTTGTTAACCTTGTAACTCTATAGTTTCCCTACCGTTATGCCATAAATGTCAAGAACTAAAAAGATACGCACGAAAATTCTATAGAGTTAGAAGAACGCAGTTGAGAGACTTAGGAAAGAATCGCGAATTTGTAGAGCGGAAAGAAGAGCAACATTTTTACTCACTATTTTGTAAACAATTATTTCTACCTAATTTTTACTCCCTACTTCATGAACAATTATTACTACATGTCGGGACCAGCTCAGGATCAGCTGGACGCGAACGACTTGGGCTTCTTGAGCGCTGCTGGCTTCGTTGGAGTCGAGTCCAGCCGAGGCGCCTTCGGGGACTTTGGGTTCGGGGACGCCCGCGATGACGGGGTGTAGATGTCAGTCCCCTCCCGAGACTTCAGTAGCTGGAACTCCTGCCACACCGTATTCACACGGTGCTCGGACATGTTCGCCCTGTTGTCAGTAACGAGCTTCATCAAGAAGTCGTAAAACTCCAACATCACAGTGAATCCAAACTGCGAAACACGCAGTTTAAACCAAGAATGGAAGGAGAGGAGCACCCTTCCTTGCTTCTTTAGAGGGGCACTCCACCGCAATGCGCAAAAACGCCTGCTCCCACTCTTCGATGGTCTTGCACTTGGTCTTGAGATGAAGCCGCGACTTGCCGTCGAGGCCCAATTCCCAGCGCGGCTCCTCGTCCTCCGCAAAGGTACGAAGCGGACGAACGCGCAAGTCCACTCCCTTGTGTAGGCCCCCCAAAGGGACAACAGGGGCCAAACGGGTTAACAGGGAGCCACCTGAAAACTGGGCAGCCTCCTCAGAGACTGGGTCGCCCCGAACCGCAGCCTCGATGTCCGACTCGCGCTGGCGGTACAACTCCGCTTTCGCCGGGGTCTTCGGAACAATCATCTGAGTTCCCATGGCAGGCATCGCCCTCTCGGGCAATGGAGCAGCGGTCCGCGCTCCCCCAAGGGCCTGAAAGTCAGTGGTTACGAAAGCAGGGTCCACCAGTGAGACAAATTCCTGCCAACCAGTCAGTGTCTTCTTTAACAAGAAAACGCGCGCTTGCAACAACTCCATCGTCGCTCGCGGGCCCACCAAGGTGTCCGGATCTTCGGCCAACAGCTCCCTGCAAAGGTGTAGGAGCAGCGGCATTTTCGCCGGGCAAACAGTTTCAAACAGGTCCACCCCAAACCGGGTGGAACCTGTGGCAACAATCATCGCTGAAAGCCTGCGAGCATGTACCAACAAAACTTCTGCGAGCACATCTAAAGTCTGGAGAGACCACTTCTCCGTAACGTGCGATGACTGCGCAAGTTCCTCCAAAAGGAGCTGAATCGCAGGGTCCACCGCTGCTATTGCCAGGCCGACTGGCGCGGCTGCTAACGCAGCCGCATGTGCCGTGGCTTGCGCGGTAATCTGAGCCTGCATCGCGGCAAGTGCCGCTGCATGATCCGCTGCCTGTTTTTGAAATCGAGTCTGTAAAAGTTGCAGAACTGGGTCAACCGCAGCGCCCGGCGCACCCGGAGCTGCGCCAAAACCAAGGGCCCCTGGAATCGGCAGTATAGCGCCCGGAGCTCCCGCGACTGGAGCTTGTAATGCCGCAAAAACGCGCAGCGACTGTAAAAAGGATCCAGCATGTTTCCACCGTTGAATCGATTGCTCTCGAACATTACGCCAAGTGGCTAAACCGGCACCTGTCTCCCAATCAACTGGCAGCCTGAATCCGGAAGGTGTCGTGCCGTCTTGGAGCAAAATGCCTGCCAACTGTAACCTGGCAAGGTGAGGGATCTCTGGCGGCGGAATACGCACGGAAATGGCCGGTCCAACCGGCTGAAGACGCAAAATTAACTGCTCGGAAGCCTCCAAAAACTTCGCACGACCGATCCTGGCAGTAGCAACCGTGTCGAAAAAAGCTGCTGCCGCTGTAATCGCCGGAAGCACTTGCGGCGCTGTGTAAGCCGCGCGTACTTCATCAGGAGTAGGAGCAGGGATCGGAGCGGCCATATTCCTCAAAATTGCGCGGAAACGTTCTCACTTCAGCAACAAAAGCTGAAAGAAAAAGCTGAACGGTGCTATGCACCTGAGGGCGTGAAGTGAGAAAACTGGCTGTAACGATGTTACAGTCAGTTTATGCAACTCTCTCACAACCGATGCCTCGGCTGTGTGCTGATCGGGCCTAGCGGCCCGATCGGGCCTGAGCAGGGTCCCTGGGTCCCTAGATCTAACGATCAGGGAGCCTCCTGGCGATCAGGCCCTGCAGATCTAATGATCTGCGGGGGGCGCGAATCGGGAGCCGAGTTCGCGGGCCCCACCGGCAGCTAGCGCTGCCAGATGGCGGGGCCATCTCTCCCCCCAGTGGAAAGGCCGGCTGGGGGGCTGTGATCCGATTGCAGGCGGATAACCGAAATTATAGTGCCAATAATTTTGAAGCGCGGGTGGGCGTGATTGCGCGGGCGCGGGTGGGCGTGGTTGCGCAGGCGCGGGTGGGGCGGTGCGCAGGCGCGGGTGGGCGGTTGCGCAGGCGCGGTGGGCGGGTGCGCGGGCGCGGGTGGGCGTGCGCGGGCGCGGGTGGGCGGTTGCGCAGGCGCGGTGGGTGTGGTACAGGGGCGGGTGGGCGTGGCTGCGGAGCGGCGGGTGGGCGGGTTGCGCAGGCGCGGGTGGGCGTGGATGCGCAGGCGTGGGTGGGCGTGGTTGCGCACACGTGGGTGGGCGTGGTTGCGCAAAAATATTGGCACTATAATTTCGGTTATCCGCCTGCAATCGGATCACAGCCCCCCAGCCGGCCTGTCCACTGGGGGGAGAGATGGCCCTGCCATCTGGCAGCGCTAGCTGCCGGTGGGGTTCGCGAACTCGGCTCCCGATTCGCGCCTGATCGCCAGGAGGCTCCCTGATCGTTAGATCTAGGAGGGACCCAGGGACCCTGCTCAGGCCCGATCGGGCCGCTAGGCCCGATCAGCACACAGCCGAGGCATCGGTTGTGAGAGAGTTGCATAAAATGACTGTAACATCGTTACAGCCAGTTTTCTCACTTCACGCCCTCAGGTGCATAGCACCGTTCAGCTTTTTCTTCCAGCTTTAGTTGCTGAAGTGAGAACGTTTCCGCGCAATTTTGAGGAATATGGCCGCTCCGATCCCTGCTCCTACTCCTGAGGAAGTACGCGCGGCTTACACAGCGCCTCAAGTGCTTCCGGCGATTACAGCGGCAGCAGCTTTTATCGACACGGTTGCTACTGCCAGGATCGGTCGTGCGAAGTTTTTGGAGGCTTCCGAGCAGTTAATTTTGCGTCTTCAGCCGGTTGGACCGGCCATTTCCGTGCGTATTCCGCCGCCAGAGATCCCTCACCTTGCCAGGTTACAGTTGGCAGGCATTTTGCTCCAAGACGGCACGACACCTTCCGGATTCAGGCTGCCAGTTGATTGGGAGACAGGTGCCGGTTTAGCCACTTGGCGTAATGTTCGAGAGCAATCGATTCAACGGTGGAAACATGCTGGATCCTTTTTACAGTCACTGCGCGTTTTTGCGGCATCACTAGTTCCAGTCGCGGGAGCTCCGGGCGCTATACTGCCGATTCCGGGGGCCCTTGGTTTTGGCGCAGCTCCGGGTGCGCCGGGCGCTGCGGTTGACCCAGTTCTGCAACTTTTACAGACTCGATTTCAAAAACAGGCAGCGGATCATGCAGCGGCACTTGCCGCGATGCAGGCTCAGATTACCGCGCAAGCCACGGCACATGCGGCTGCGTTAGCAGCCGCGCCAGTCGGCCTGGCAATAGCAGCGGTGGACCCTGCGATTCAGCTCCTTTTGGAGGAACTTGCGCAGTCATCGCACGTTACGGAGAAGTGGTCTCTCCAGACTTTAGATGTGCTCGCAGAAGTTTTGTTGGTACATGCTCGCAGGCTTTCAGCGATGATTGTTGCCACAGGTTCCACCCGGTTTGGGGTGGACCTGTTTGAAACTGTTCGCCCGGCGAAAATGCCGCTGCTCCTACACCTTTGCAGGGAGCTGTTGGCCGAAGATCCGGACACCTTGGTGGGCCCGCGAGCGACGATGGAGTTGTTGCAAGCGCGCGTTTTCTTGTTAAAGAAGACACTGACTGGTTGGCAGGAATTTGTCTCACTGGTGGACCCTGCTTTCGTAACCACTGACTTTCAGGCCCTTGGGGGAGCGCGGACCGCTGCTCCATTGCCCGAGAGGGCGATACCTGCCATGGGAACTCAGATGATTGTTCCGAAGACCCCGGCGAAAGCGGAGTTGTACCGCCAGCGCGAGTCGGACATCGAGGCTGCGGTTCGGGGCGACCCAGTCTCTGAGGAGGCTGCCCAGTTTTCAGGTGGCTCCCTGTTAACCCGTTTGGCCCCTGTTGTCCCTTTGGGGGGCCTACACAAGGGAGTGGACTTGCGCGTTCGTCCGCTTCGTACCTTTGCGGAGGACGAGGAGCCGCGCTGGGAATTGGGCCTCGACGGCAAGTCGCGGCTTCATCTCAAGACCAAGTGCAAGACCATCGAAGAGTGGGAGCAGGCGTTTTTGCGCATTGCGGTGGAGTGCCCCTCTAAAGAAGCAAGGAAGGGTGCTCCTCTCCTTCCATTCTTGGTTTAAACTGCGTGTTTCGCAGTTTGGATTCACTGTGATGTTGGAGTTTTACGACTTCTTGATGAAGCTCGTTACTGACAACAGGGCGAACATGTCCGAGCACCGTGTGAATACGGTGTGGCAGGAGTTCCAGCTACTGAAGTCTCGGGAGGGGACTGACATCTACACCCCGTCATCGCGGGCGTCCCCGAACCCAAAGTCCCCGAAGGCGCCTCGGCTGGACTCGACTCCAACGAAGCCAGCAGCGCTCAGGAAGCCCAAGTCGTTCGCGGGCGAGCACTGCTGGAACTTCAACAAGGCCAAGGGGTGTTCTACTCCTGACTGCCCCCGCCCCCACGTTTGCTCGAAGTGCGGGGGCAAGCACGCCCAGCAGGCGTGCACGGTTAAGTGAGATGGCAGTCTGCCGCCCGAGATTGCTGTGGCTCGGGTGGCGAAGGCACATGACAGCGAAGGGAGTGCCGCATGGGCGGGAGAGGTAGGCACTGAGGTGCCAGTGGTGGACCGCGGTTGTCGCGGGGGGGGTACTTTGGCACGAGGGGCACTTGTGCCCGCATGCAGAAGGCTTTCTCCCCGTAGGCGGCCGCAGGTGAGCCCTCCGAGGAGGAGCTCACGTGACGACATTTAGGCCAAGGTGGCACGGCGAGCTTCTCCGGTGAGAGTTGCTCTACCCGCCGACGTTGCGGGTGTGATGCCGTTGCCAACGGCGCCTCACTGCTTCTCGAAGGTGTGGGATGAGGCCGGCCAACCTTGCCATGATTCTTCCTTTGTCGCAGGAGAGGTGGACATTGGGCCGATGCCCGCTCCCGTCACAGCTTCCAGGCTTTGGCCACCTCTACTGAGGAAGCTGTGGCAGGACACTACCACTGTGTCGCTCGCAGCTGCAGGTACATCGGTGACTCAGTGGCAGGAGTTCATCTCGGATCTACGGGATGCGGGAGCTTCGGTGCCAAACATGACAGCCAACGCCTGCAGGATGGCGGCTGCCTTTAAGACGGACCCCGACAAGGTCTTTCTCGTGCGAGGTGCAGCTTGCGGGGTTGGATTCCCCTTCAAGTCGGTGCCGGAGGACACCTTCTACACGGTGGAGAACTACGTGCCCGCTGAGCATTGGGAGGCCATGAACAAGGAGATCCGCAAGGAGAGAGCCGCGGGCAACGTCGTGATGGTAAAGATGGAGTGGAGCATTCAGGGCATCTCCGCTGTGGGCGTGGTCGCCAAGGAGCGGAAGGGCGTCATCAAGTTCAGACCGGTGTGGGATTACTCCCGACCCGAGGATGTGGGGGTGAACTCGAGGATTGACTTGGAGAAGGAGAAGTTCTCTTCCATCAAGGATGCCTACGCCCTGCTGCGCCCGGGCCTGTGGATGGCCAAGCTCGATCTCACCGCAGCCTACCGCTTTGTCCCGGTGGCGGCCATGTACTGGATTGCCCACGTCTTCGAGTGGGATGAGGAGGTGCTGGCGGACATCAGAGCGCCCTTCGGCAACTCCGCCATGCCGGGCATCTTCATGAGGTTTACCCGGGGCATTGTCCGGTGGATGAAGGCACAGGGTGCCTCGATTGTGGGGTACTTAGATGACTTCCTGTTGATTGGTAGCAAAAAGGTCGTTTCTGAGTTCCTGTTGCTCCTCAGAGAGTTCGTGACCTTCCTGGGCTTCGAGGTCAACGACGACAAGTGTGAGGGGCCATTCCAGGCCATGGAGTTCCTTGGCATCCTGCTCTCCACCGAGGGCAACCAGTGCACGGCCAGCATCTCCGAGGACCGCATTCTGGTGGTGCAGCAGAAGATTGTTGACATCCGCAGGCTGGGGGCTCTTGCGGGCTCCCAGGTACCCCGCACACTGATGGAGGGGTTGCTTGGGCTCCTGGCCTTCTGCGGGCAGGTGGTGTACGGGCTCTCCCTCTACACCCACTACGCCCACGCCCTCCTGGCCCAGGCCAGGGGGAGGTACCTTCGCCTGACGGACAAGGTCGTGCAGGACCTGAAGGTGATCGTGACGGTCATCCGCCTGTACAACGGGCGCAAGGTCCGTTTGGACCGGGTGGAGATCAAGTGGGAGTGGTTCTCCTGCGATGCGTCCACGGGTAAGGGCATGGGCGCGGTGCTGGACCGCAGGTGGTTCGCGGTGACATGGGCTTGGCTGGTCTGCCAGCCCCAGGAGCCCTACTTCCCGTTCAGGCCGGACTGCCCAGAGAGCTACGACATCGGCTACCTCGAGCTCTTCACCGTCTTCTGGGCCATTGTGCTGTGGGGCAAGTACATCACGGGCAAGACCGTTGTGATCCGCATCGACAACAACTGCGTCATCGGCCAGGTGGAGAAGTGGTGGGGGCCGGCGGCCTACATTCCTCTGCTCCGCCAGCTCTTCTACGTGTGTGTACAGCATGACGTCCGCCTTCGCCCCGTGTACATTTCCTCCGAGGACAACATCTACGCGGACCTCCTCTCCCGTGATCGGGTTGAGGACTTTCGGGCGAGGTTCGAGGCGGACAAGCAGCGGCTGGTGTGGATCGAGGACCGTGACGACTGGATGCTCATTCCCACCCTCTGGCACCCGCTGGATGTGCAGCTGGGGCCCTTCACGGTGGACTGCTGCGTCTCGGAGAACGGGGCCAACTCTTTCTGCAGAGTGGGCTGGACCAAGGAGGACGACGCACGGGTCATGGACTTCTCCGGCCACAACGCCTGGGGCAACCTGCCGTTCTCCGACTTCATTGACATCGTGAGGAACTTCCTCGGTTGCAAACGGAGGGCACAGCGGGGCACTTCCGCCACCTTCCTGGTCCCGTGGTGGCCCGGGAACCCGGGCTTCGAGCTGGTGGTGTCCCTGCCAGGAGTGTTCAGGAATGTGCGCCGATGGGAGCGCAACAGCGCCCTGTTCACTGCCCCCTCACCTGAAGGCGGAGGTCGCACCTTCTGGGGCACCACTGACTGGCCTGTCATTGTGGTGCATTGCCCCCCCTGTGAAGTGAGCTGGACTGACACCGAGCTCACGGGGGTCACGGGGTGAGCAGAGGTCTTCCTCGACACTCTGCGGGCTCGGACTGTCACCCTGCAGTCGGAGTGCTTCGCCCTCAACACCCAGACAGCCTACTCCACCGGTGTGAGGAGCTGGGTGTCATTCTGCATCTCAGGCAGGGCCAGAGGCTTCTTGGACAAGATGCTGCCAGCGGAGGATGCGGTGCTGGCAGATTGGGTGGTGTACATGGTCACCGAGCGGGCGGTGAAGCCCGACACGGCCAAGAAGTACACTTCAGGGGTGCGAGCACTCCACGTGCAGCTCGGCTTCGAGTGGATCCCGGTGCGGCAGAGGTGGGCGGTGCATGCCGTGCTGCAGGGCTGTGGGCGACGGTGGGACACGCCGTCCAAGCAGGTGATGCCGATGGGGTTCGAGGAGCTTCTCCTCATCGCGGGGGTGCTCAACCCCCACAACTTCAACGAGAATGTGGTCTTTGCTGCCATGGACACTTGCTTCTTCTGTTTGTTCAGAAAGGACGACGTGTCAGTCGAGAAGGCTGAGGCGTGGAACCCGCGAGGGCACTTGGTGCGGTCGGACGTGACCTTCCCCGACGGCGCCTCAGCAGACATCAGAGTGAGGCACTCGAAGACCATTCAGGCGGGCGAGCGCTACCACCACGTGCAGATGCGCCACGTGCCGGGCTCTCCTATCTCCCCGGTGACCTCACTCCAGCGGGTCATGGAGGGACCAGGGCTCGGGGAGGACGGCCCCCTCTTCTGCATCGAGGACGCAAAGGGCCGCCTCAAGCCCCTCACCCACTCCTTCTTTGTGAGCACCTTCCGCAAGCTGGCGGAGCGGGCGGGCCTGGACCCGAAGGCCTACTCGGGGCACTCCTTCAGGCGGGGCGGGGCGACGGCAGCCTCCGGGCTGGCGGTGCCGGGCCACCTTATCCAGGCCCACGGTGACTGGGCCTCGGACTGCTACAAGCTGTACATTGACCTCGGCCGGGAGCAGCAGCTGCTCCTCCCCTCAGCGATGGCCGAGGGCGCCGCTGCGGCCACCGCAGCACACCGAGCTGGCCGCTAGGCCTCCACGTGCGTGCTCCACCCGTGGCCCTCTCTTGCTCTAGTGTGCTTGCCGAGGGGTTGGGTGTGCTGTCTCAGTGCTGCAGTGTTTCCCTAGGGCAGGGCCTAGCCGTTAGGCTAGACAGGCGACGGCGCGTTAGTGCTAGTCTGTGTTGCCCCCCTTGATTGACCCGGTCCGTAGGTGTTCATCAAGGCCTGTGTGGCCAACGTTAGGGGCCAGCCCGAGTTGGGTGTGTGGAACCTTCGGGCTCAGCTGGACCACTTGATTGACCCGGTATGTAGGTGCTCATCAAGACCAGCTGAAGCAGCGGAGAACCTTCGGAGATCCTTCAGAGAACCTGCTTGCAGCCTGCTAGCTAGCAGCTCCGTGGAAGCCTCCATTGTCACCACTGCAGAGAGAGAGCCACAGTTTCACCAAATGGCAATCTAGAGTGAGAAGAGACTTGTTGTGAATGGACTCGGACAGATGTGGACCAGCCTCGCTTGCCAGTAGTCAGCATGTAGCACAGAGCACCTGACAGACTCTGAAGGGGGGTACCCCAGCTAGCTGACGGTAACAATTTAATTCTAATGAAATTGTTATCCACATCTTGCAGTCGTGTTCACTTGTGATGATTGCAGGAGACGAATAACATTCCTCGTGTACGGCGGGTGTCGCGGTCTTGTATCGCAGCTGCGTACTCCCCCACAAGTTTGGGCTTAGCACGTCACGGCCTAGGTGCGCGGCGGTCCCCGGGATGAGCGTCGGGATGAGCCGTGCCAGGTGCGTGGCTTCGTGCTGCGCGGTGCGTATGGCCCGGCGGCGGGCGTGGGATCGGGCTACGTGCTGGTTCATTCTGCGACTTCAGGTGTTGCGGGATGTCCGTGTCGGGCGCGATCGTTGCGTGGTCTGGCTTAGGGGTCAGGAGATGCGGGATCGGGCGGCGGGTTTGCGGGCGTGGTTGCGGGCGGCGTTTTTCGTTGCTAGGCTTAGCTTTTTGCGGGTGGCGTCCCATGGGATCAATTGTGCGCCGTGCGGTCTTGCGCCTGTCCGAGGGGGGGGGGAAGGTACCTCGGATTGGACGAGCGCAGAGCGCACGGGGCGTACGGCCACAGCGCCAGTCACGGCACTACTCCTAGCGAGGCGCACGGCCACAGCCATTGCGCGAGCGCTGCCCCTGGCGAGGCGCACGGCCGGGGCCACTGCGCGAGTGCTGCCCTGAGCGAGGCGCACAGCCATGACGCGAGTGTCGCCCTTAGCGGGAGGCGCAGTAGCATGCATGGCGCGGCCATGCGCTACATATGCCCTGGCGCGAGGCGCACCCACGGCCACAGCGCTAGCACTGCCCCTAGCAAGCTCCGCGAGCATGGCCACGGCACCGGCGCTGCCCCGAGCGAGACGCGTGGCGACGGCCATAGCGCCGGCGCTGCACTGAGTGGAGCGCACGGCCGCAGCACGAGCGCTGCCTTGAGCAAGGCTCGCGGCCATGGCCACAGCGTTGGCATTGCCCCTAGCGAGGCGCGCGCCCACTGCCCTAGCACCAGCGCTGCCCCTGGCGGGGCGCGTGGTGGCAGTCGCGGCACTGGCGCTGCCCCTAGCGAGGCGCGCGGCCACATCAGCGCCGCTCTGAGCGAGGCACGCGGCCAGAGGCACGGCACTGGCGCTGCCCCTAGCGAGACGCGCAACCACATCGGCGCTGCTCTGAGCAAGGCGCACGGCCACGGCACGAGCGATGCCTCGAGCGAGGCGCGCGACGACGGCCACAGCGCAAGCGCTGCCCAGAGCGAAGCGCACGGCTACGGTGCGAGTGCCGTCCCTAGCGGGGCGCGCAGTAGCAAGCATGGCGCGGGCATGCGCTACATATGCCCTGGCGCGAGGCCCACCCATAGCCATAGCCCTAGCGAGCCCCGCGAGCACAGCCATGGCACCGGCGCAGCCCCTTGTGAGGTGCACGGCGACGGTCAGAGCGCTGGCGGTGACCCGAGCGAGGCGCTAGACCACAGCCAGAGCGCTGGCGGTGCCCCGAGCGAGGCGCGCGACCAAAGCCACGACACAGACGCGCGCGCTGGCGCGACACGCACCCAGCTGTCCGTTGATGCGGAGCCTTGGAGGCCGCTCACGGCGCCACCACTAGGCCCATATCCGCGGTCGTCGGTGGAGGTGCTGCCCGGGGAGCGCACACAGTGGCCACCTGACGGTAGTAGAGCAGGAGTGTTGCCCCAGGAGCACACACTACCGCCACCTGACGGGGAGGCGGAGGCGTCGCTCCGAGAGTGCGCACAGCTGGCCCCTGCCAGCATATTGGCGGTGCGGCCCGACGAGTGCGCGCAACGGCCACCCGCCAGCAGAGTCGAGTCACCGCCTGAGGGGTGCACGCAGTCATCACTGGAGCGCACAGTCGAGGTGCAGCCCATGGAGTGTGCACGGATGTCCTCTAGTGGCACTGCCGAGGTGCTGCCCGAGGAGGTGTCATTGCCGCTACCTGGCGGCGAGGCGGAGGCGTTGCTCCGAGAGGGCGCACGGCTGCCCCCTAGCCACACGGACCTGTTAGGCTCGCAGGCTCTCGACGTTGTGGCCGCGTCGCCCGATGCGGGGAAGTGGTGCGGTGTCCCTGATGCGGCAGGCGCAGCACCCACGAGGCGAGCGAGCCGTAGAGGGAGGCGAGCAGGTCGCCGCGGGAGGCGAGGAGCCCGTGGTAGACGAGGCGTGGTCGGGCCATCGGCCAAGGCGTTGGACTCGACAGGCTCCCAGGCTCTCGGCGTTGAGGCCGCTTCGCCGGATGCGAGGAGGTGGCATGATATACACCCGGGTTGCGGCAAGCGCAACACCCACGAGGCGAGCGAGCCGTAGAGGAAGGCGAGCAGGTCGCCGCGGAAGGCGGGCAGGTCGCCGCGGGGGACGAGGGGCCCATGGTGAGCATGGAGTAGTAGAGCCATCCGCCGAGGCGTTGGACTCGACAGGCTCGCTGGCTCTCGGCGTCCAGGCCGCGTCGCAGGATGCGAGAGGGAGGAGCGATGCTCGGAGTGCGATAGGCGCGACCCCCACGAGGCGAGCATGCCGTCGGAGGAGGCGAGCAGGTCGCCGCGGGAGACGAGGGGCCCGCGATAGAAGGCGGATAGCCTCACGTAGGAGGCGAGGGGCCCGTGGCACGAGGAGCTCGGTGGGTGTCGCACCGGACCCCAGTGGCGTTGCCGAGCCAAAGGCTGAGAGCATAGCGCTCACGAGCCTAGCTAAGGGTGTGAGCAGACAACTATCAGTTGCTCCATGCTCACATCCTTGCGCACTTGGGGAAGCAAACGCCATCTGGAGAGTCCACCTCTACGAGGGGGCCCTCGAGGCGTACTAGGGAAGTATTTCGAGGTTTAGGACTTAGGGTAGGAACAATAGGCGTACGCAGAGCGTGGGGTGCTGATGAGGCCGGCGAGCCCCAAGCTCCGGGCGAGTGCACCCGTCTCGACGGGACGCATCGTCACGCGCGTGCAAGGAGGCCCACCCTTGCATGCGTGTCGCCACGGGGTGAGCACACCGAGGTGTTCACCCGCGCCCTCCCCTTAGGGCCACCGAGAGTGAGGCGTCCGGGAGCGGACCGCTTTTCTTTTTGGGGGGAGAGAGCGCGCCGCGAGTGGCAGATGGCAGCCACCGCGAGCGCGCCAGGCAACAGGTGAGAACCTGGATAATCCATCCAACAGAGCAGTGGCTCTAGCCTTGGCACAGCCAGGCAACAGGTGGAAATCTGTATAATCCATTTCATGAGAGCATTGGCTCTTTACCTGGCATGACCGGGCGGCAGTTGGAGATCTAGATAAAAGCTCTGCGCATCCCGAGGAGGCGGTAGGGGTTTAAAACCTTTCCTCCGGGCCGGCATTCCCGAGAACTGCTGGGTAATTGGCAAACCTATTGTCATCACCTGTAGTATGCCGTGTTGGAAGGTTTGAAACCTTGAGCGTAGTAAGGTTTCTTGGGGGAGCCTGGTAGTGCAGATGGCAGACCGGTGAGAGGCTGACCCTTGTGCTTAATAAGAGGCTGAACTCCTTACTGCGGTGTGTGTCATGGGAAGTGTAATGTCATCCCAGACAACAGGCGGCTGAGACCTGTATAATCATCCTGAGCAACAGTAGAAGATCTGTATAAAAACTTCACCGGTCCGACGTGGTCAGCGTGGACGTGACCTTCCCTAAGGGGGGGGAGTTGTGCTAGGAGGCAAGCACAAGGGCCAGAGACGCAAGTAAAAGGGCTAAGAAAACGGCTAAGTACAAAAAGCAACTACAACTATAAAAGTACTCAGTACGGAGTACAGTAGGACCGATCTGAATGATGTTGGTGTGAGGTGCCTAGATCGCTGTACGGAGTACTTAGTACAGTTGAGTTCCGAGTTGAGTTTCATGATGCTTAAGAACTCTATGGCAGCCAGCTTCGGAGAAGAGAATTGAACTGAGTAAAAAGTAACATAAGTACGAAACCGTAACAGCCGTATAATTGTATTGAAAGCATACATTGAAGGCATACCTTGAAGTGAATAGCGAAATCCTATTCCAGATAGTTGACCGCCGTAGTAATGAAATCATACCTCGTGCGGTCGTTTAATAGTTAGTATAAGATAAGCCCGAAAGTGTAAAGAATTGAAGAAACTGGAGTGCTAGCCTCCCACACCCTACCTCTAACCATCTGAGGAGAGGTTCAAGGTATAGTATAAACAGTAATGGGCTCATGCTGTCCCCTTGCAGAATTCCCATTCTTACCGGCACTTCCATCCTCCGAGACCTGATCCCCTATCTTTGCCCTCATTTGCATGGAGTCCTCCTCACTTTCACCCAGTATGTCTTTGACTGCTTCCGTAAGTTGTGGTGGCACTCCTAGGCGTTGCATCCCGCAGAGCACCCAAGTGAGCCCATCGGAAGTCAGTTCAACCGTCATCCCGTCTGGGTAGCACGCCTCAAGATAGCCTGTAAAAATTCTCCTCATCGCCTCCCGTCCCACAGAGTCTCCGCCGCGGTCCCAAGCCACCAAGAGTGTGCAATTGTCCATAAGCCGTGTGCCAAGGATCTTCGCGCCTGATAGCCGCCGGTCTGCTCCCAGAGACATCATCCACTGCATCTCTCCAAAGACACAGACGCACTGTGCTAAGCCAGGGTTCGCGCCGCCACCGATCCCGATACCGCTGGTCTGCCGAACCAGAGTGCCAGCTACACACAGGTACCCATTGTCTAAGATAAAGCGAACACCCGCCAAGATCTGAGCAGCTGTCATTCTCACCGCAACACGTCTGGGTGTACCCGCCTCATACAAATCGACACCTTTCCTGCCTCTCGTGTTAACGAGCAAACCCGGTCTGTCGCCCATCGCCAGCCTCACCACAAATTCTGTTGCCTGTAGGAGAACCGTATGCTTCAGCATCACGTACATTTCTTTTATGTCGAAGCTTGCCGCCATCACAGTGTCACCTTTGCCGATCGCCAAATTAAACTGCCCGAGCCGACCCGAGATCTCCTGCGTAGCCGCCACGTTAAAGCGTCCGCCAAGCTGACTGATCAAGAAGCACAAGGCCCGCCCCACCCTGTTCTGCAACATCCTGTCAGGTGCATTAAAACAGGGCACAACGGGTCGGCGTTTCTCACACAGGGAGGCATCTTTATGCTTCACCATCAGGTAAAGAACACCGAAAGAGCCATCGAAGAAGAACGTCGCCACCTAATCCAGATCCGCCGCCTTATACCGTAGCTTCATTTGCCGAACCACCTCTGTGCTGTCAAACTCAACCAGAGAGTAGTTGCCCCCATCCCGCTCAGCACGAAGCCACTCCTGATAAACGGAAAGGCAAACCCCGAAGCCGACTGCCACATTCCTGTCGAGGACCCCCCGAGCTAGGCCACGGCTTAATTAACAATAGGCAAACTAGTAGCGCTTCTTAAAGGAGTCTTGCATGTTACTACACATATTAGTTTTTTAAAAATAAAAATATCTTAAAGATTCTTCCAGGCAACTTTCTAATCTGAAACTGGACTGGTCCTAATCAGCGTTGCGTTGAAAACTTTAACAGACTGTAATGATGTTGACATCGGAAACTGTAATATTGTTGACATAATTATTTATGGCGTTTATTCAAGGTATTCATTTGTTTACCGAACAACTTTACAAGAAGTGAGAAAAACGTCATCGATGACAAGGTTGTTGTTATAAGTTGATGTTTTCATGCAGCCTAAAAATATCGTCATCGATGACAAATTTTTTCTGCTTTTTGAATAAAGTTTGGAAACATATTTTTTTTCAGCACCTAGAAATATCGTCATCGATGACAATAATTTTATGTTTAACTCCTATGCTGTAATGGCATTTGGGATTTACATGGCATGGTCGGCTTTCTCGTTGCTTTGTAAGGTTTATATGAAGACATGTGTACGTATGGCTGGAACCAAGTTCTTCTCGGCATCGTTAGGTGCAATTTGAGCTATCGAATGCCTTAGTAGGGGGTGTCTAAGGGGTCAACATCGCCGTTTATTGGGGGGTAAATTGATCGATTTGGACACGCGGAAACGCCGGAGATTCCAGCATAGGAGTTAATAAATAATTAGCACGGATTTCATATTATCTCAATATCAGTTTCTTATTTGTTGTCACTTGGTGACTGGGGTTGTCATTGTTATATTTTTTGTGAGACATGAAAACACATTGTATTTTCACCTATAAATACATAATCGGACTTCCTCAAAAGTGTAACTCCAAGGCTCTAAGGTGTGCCCACTTATCACATTTGTGGAATTAATCGGGGCACTGTCTTGCTCAGTATATTGAGTTGACACAATCCCCCCGCGGTGGTTGATACCGTCCTGAGGTTTTCCAGGGCCCTTTACAGTGGGTGCCCCTGTTTTAGTGTTGTGTACCCGTGCGCGGCGCGACAGGGAGTATAAGAGACCTATAAATACATAAATATTCTGTATTTCCACTCTTTTGCTTCGCTCTTGTTTTTGGAGTGGCCTCGGTGCATTTTTTGACAAAAGGAGACCAAAGTGTATTTTCAAAATTTCCGGGGCCCGTTGTGGAATTTCACTTGTCGGGGAGGGGGGTGCGGCGATATTCCGGAAGAGGGACGCGTCGTTGTATTTTCACTTTTTGTTTTTCACCTGAATCGCATTTTGACTTTTTCGGGGAGGTGACGGTGCATTTTTACAACAGGGAGAAGTGTATTTTCAGTATTTCGGGGCCCGTTGTGTTTTTTCACTTGTCGGGGGAGGGGTGCGGCGATATTCCGGAAGAGGGACACGTCGTTGTATTTTCAATTATTGTTTTCACCTGAATCGCATTTGACTTTTTCGGGGGAGGTGACGGTGCATTTTTTACAACAGGAGACCAAAGTGTATTTTCAGTATTTCCGGGGCCCGTTGTGTTATTTCACTGTTGGGGAGGGTGCGGCGATATTCCGGAAGAGGGACACGTCGTTGTATTTTCACTTGTTGTTTTTCACCTGAATTCCATTTTGACTTTTTCGTGGAGGTGACGGTGCATTTTTTAACAAAAGGAGACCAAAGTGTATTTTCAGTATTTCCGAGGCCGGTTGTGTTATTTCACTTGTTGGGGAGGGGGGTGCGGTAATATTCCGGAAGAGGGACGCGTCGTTGTATTTTCACTTGAAAATATTTTGAGGACCGTTTTGTATTTTCACTTGGTGAAATTATCCATTTATGGATTCATCCATTTATCCATTTATCCTTTCTTTACGCGACGTTTCGGATGACGTGCTTTGCTACGCTCTCGTCGAAGCGCTCACGGGTTAATGAGTGAACCCCCGCCAGAAAAACTGCCTGGGCGGAGTTCGCAGACGGAACACCAGCAGGTGCCGGCGTAGCCGGCGTGACTGAATTACGCGCTGCAGCAGAGTCGAAAATTGTCGCTAGAGAACATCAGCGTGACGCCATACTCGTAGTCAATCTAGTCGCAACCATGATAAAAGAGACTGTAGAGACGAAGTGAGGGAAAATGGTATGAAGTGCGGAAGGAGCGGCGGCCAAAAGTCGAAATGCGGTTGTCAAGGAAAGCAAGGGAAAGCTGTGGCGTAAAATATCTCCCCACGTGCGTGTGGATGCAGAGTGACGCGGCCAAGGAAAGTGGTGTCGGATCCGACCAAAATTGCCAATGTCAACCAAAGCGTAGCGAGGAAAATGAAGTCCGCCTTGTGCACAAGCTTCCCGTAAATCCAATCAACCAGACATCAGCTAGGCCATACCCCTCCGCCGCGCCTCTAGTGGAGCCCCTCACTCCATCTCAAGCGTCGCTGTTTAGCCAGACATAGCCAAAAGTCGCAGTGTCTAAATAAAGAGTGCGTGGGACCAAACCTGTTGGATATACCCCTAAGGCCGGGATATATTACACACAGTGGTAGTTTCTCAGAATGTATTAAAGTTGATAAGATAGCCCGTTATACAGGCATAAACAGTTAGGGTTCTGGTTCGGGTGACAGTCACAAACACTACTACGGGAAGAGTCACATAATCAGTCAGTGTGACTATTCCAGCACCATATTGGGGAAAAAATCGTAGATTTGTCCCCCCCTTTCAAAAATCGCCTGGTGTCCATACTTAAGATGTTCCAAAAAACACGTACTTAACGTGGGACCGTTTATTCGTCACGGGATTGGTCGACCACTCTCCAAGTCGAGAACTGTGCAATCGTGCGATGACAGGTGAACATATGACATGGGCGGGTAGGTCGAGAGCCAGCTGCGTCGTTAGTTGTAAAATTACTAGTACGAGTAGTCACTATACGAAATATATAAATTTGAAGCGATCTCAAGCTTCAATTCCTGAAATGTTGGAACTAGCCCATTTCTGTGTTCCAAAAAACACATACTTAACGTGGGACCGTTTATTCGTCACGGGATTGGTCGACCACTCTCCAAGTCGAGAACTGTGCAATCGTGCGATGACAGGTGAACATATGACATGGGCGGGTAGGTCGAGAGCCAGCTGCGTCGTTAGTTGTAAAATTACTAGTACGAGTAGTCACTATACGAAATATATAAATTTGAAGCGATCTCAAGCTTCAATTCCTGAAATGTTGGAACTAGCCCATTTCTGTGTTCCAAAAAACACATACTTAACGTGGGACCGTTTATTCGTCACGGGATTGGTCGACCACTCTCCAAGTCGAGAACTGTGCAATCGTGCGATGACAGGTGAACATATGACATGGGCGGTACGTGATAAATATATGTGGGGGGAGGGGTGGGGGGAGGGAGGGGGGAGGGGGTGGGGTGGGGGGAGGGAGGGTGGGGGGTGGGGGGAGGGGGAGGGGGGAGGGGGTATTGGGTTGGTTTCAAAGTTTATAGATTATACGTCGATCACGAAGATTGGGGATTATTTTTCCCCACCTGTACGTTTACGTACCCCTATAATAATAATATATACGGCCCTTCATACCTGAGACCCAACGAAGGAAGATGGGACTCGCCGCGTATATGCGCGGGATTGTTACAGGGTTGGAGCAGCGCCCATGTCAAAATTGTCAATCACCCCGGGGCAAAATTGTACAGTACAACGCTGTGTCAGTCCAAGTGCAAGTGGTGTGATAAAGTGAGCAATACGTGGTAGACTATGACATGTGTGAGCTGCTGCTAGTATGATAATGGCTGTGAGATACGTCATAATTCACCCTGGCTTTATACCACCAAATATCGTGCAGTTGATGCCAAGCAACGGACGTATCTAATACCATATATGTGTGTGATATCTGTCATTGCCATAATCCACGCATTTCACTGGTGACATATACTTGTACCTCTACAAAGTGTACACTGTGTGTCGCACGGACGTGGGTATAATTATATAACTAACAGCAGATAAGCAGAACACTGTATGGAAGGGATACACACCGCCTTTGCTTGCCCAGGTGGCGGAAGGGGAGTGGAGGTGCCACCAGGAGAGCGCCAATCTGGAAGAGCTCCTGCAGCTCAGCTGCAGTCATCTGTATCACAAGATTGCCCGCGTCCTTGCCACTCTCCTGATGCCGCATAAAGCACACCCTGCCTAATCACAAGTGCAACACAGTTTTGTATCTGCCAGCCCAAAATACCAGTTCCGTTATGTTCAAATTGGAGTGCAACAGAATTTTTGTGGTTTCAGACTTTCAGAATCCGTGACTCCTGCTGCAGTAGAGCCGAATGACACAAGTAGCTCCGTGACACAAACAGGATGTACAAGTAGCCACGAAGCGACACGCCTGTTCAGCTCTGTTCCTTTTGCTCTTGCAAACAGGAACTTCACGGATACCTACGGTACTCTGTGAGGCACACTGCAAATCCGATTTTGTAAGATTATCTTCACCTGTTTCACCTGTAAACAGTAGAGTAGGTAGTGACTAGACCACTAGGTTGTACGACGGCGATCGAACGACGACAGGAGATCTGACAGCGAACTCGCGGGGACGGCGTTACGACTTCAAACGACGGCGTTACGACTTCAAACGACGGCTTCACATCGGCTACGGCAGTACGATTGACTTCACTGTTACTCCTTTGAGGGAGAGGAATGGCTGGAACTGCGAAGGGCAAGTCTACAGAGGATTTCCCTCCCCTCCCGGGGAAGCCAGACATCGGGCAGGCTTCCCCTTCCCCGGCAGCACAGTCCACTCAGGACGTGCTGATGCAACAAATTCTGATCATGCAAAAGCAGCAAGGGGAGCTGCTTGAGATGCAGAGGCAGCAGGCAGAGGAGCATCGCCTGCTGCGTGACGAGCTTCAACGACAAGCACAAATCAACGTGGAGTTGGAGGCGAAGGTGGCAGCGAAGCCTGGGACTTCTGACCCGGACACCGTAGCCAAGACCGCCGAGCAACTTCTGGAGAGAAGGAGGAAGCTGGCGTACGTGCCAGCAGCCTCAATCAACCCGTTCCCGCCGCGGCCGGCTACGCTGACATCGAGAATGCCGCAGTTGTACGACCTGCACGGCAACAAGACGTACGATGCTCTCTCCAAGAAGTCCAACTCTTCAATGAAGTACGAGTGCCTGGTTCTGGCTCCAGCACTGTCTTATTTGCACGACGTGGTGAACGAATGCAACGAGACGTTGGACGCGAACGAGGACTGCGATTTGTCGAACAGCGAGTGGCAGAGACGTTTCCACGCAGTTACCAACTCGGTGCACGGCGTGTACGCGTTACTGTGCAACAGGTGGACGATGCTGGAACTGTGCGGGCAGCTGGAGCAGGAGCCTGGTTCTTCACAACGGGGAGGATCGGACGCTCTACGTGCAAAACTGCAGTTCGTGGAGGACAGAGTCTACCAGGAAGCAGACGGCGTGGTGGCAGATGAGGTGTTGCAGCAGTGGCTGAACGACTTCGACAAGAACCGCGGCAAGGCGATGCTGAGCCTTACGTCGAAAAATGCAGCGAACGCGGAAACGCGGGTGGTGAATCCACGAGACCGAGACCAGCGCTGGAAGGAGCGTAAGAAGTACGAGGAGAAGGACGGTAAGAAGCCTACCGAAAAAGGCGGCAAGGGCCGGGGCGGAAAGCCCGTGACCGATGTGTGATGTGCGTGCCGCCACCCCGTCCAGCGCAACAGCCCTCTCCGGGCACTGGGCGGGGGAAACTCACCGTGCAAAAGCAGGTGAGACAGCGGAGGGGAGCATGGCGCGCGGCGGGCGCCAGTTCCGAGGTGATGCAATGGATTACTCACGGGGTGAAGTTGAGGTGGAAGCGCAGGCCTCCGCCTCCGTTCGACCACGGGGTGTCACTGAGGGATGCTACGCGGCAGCAGCAGGTGTGGCTGGACGCGTAGAAGGAAAGGCTGCTACAGAACGGTGCCTGGACGAGAGCGTCGAGAAGATCTCATGTTTCTCGCGCTTTTTTAGTGCCAAAACCGGGTATGAACAAGTGGAGACTGGTGGTGGACCTCCGATGGCTGAACCAGTGGTGTGTGAAAAATCGCGTGAAGATGGAGACGCTGAAGAAACTAAGGAGACTGGTGAAGCCGGGCGACTGGTGCTTCAGCTTCGACCTCCAGGACGGTTTTCATGCGCTGGGGATCCACCCGGACTTTCAACGATTCATGCAGTTCGACCTGCAAGGGGACCTGCTTCAATGTTCAGCGATGCCGTTCGGATGGAGGGACGCTCCGAGGGTGTTCTGCAAGTTCGTACGCGTGATGGTGGAAGCTCTACGTTCTCCACAGGCAGCGGAAGATCGCAGAGAAATCAAGAGGCTGCGGAACGGTTCCGCAGTACGACAGCGATGGTCAGTCCGTCGCAGGACTGGTGGTGCTGGCGGGGACGCGAACCGTCACAGCGGAATGCGAGTACTACCGTACATGGACAATTTTCTGGTGCTGGTAGACTCTCAGCGAGAAGGCTTTCTGCGTCGAGAAAAAGTTCAGCTGGTGCTTCATCGACTTGGCCTACGGCGGAACGAGAAGAAGGGCCAATGGGAGCCTACACAGGTGGTGGAGCACCTCGGGCTGGAGGTGGACCTGAAGCTGGGACAATTCTGTGTAACAGAACGACGGGTACACAAGATCCACACCAAGGCGAAGGAGATCCTGTGCGATGCAGCGAGAAATCGGAGGTGGATTCCTGAAAGGAGACTGGCTTCCTTCACAGGACTCTGCCAATCCGTGTACTTAGCAGTGCCAGCGGCGCGGCTCTACCTACGGGAGCTCTACTTCGTGCTGGCAGAGAAACGCAGCTGGGGAGCAAAGGTAAAAATCTCGCGTGCAGCTCGGGGGGACTTAGAATGGTGGTCCAGGCTGCCTGTGATGAGCAGGTGGAACGGGCGCAAGATCTGGAGATCCCCGACGAGAGCGAAGGTGCACACGGACTCTTCGATGACAGCCTGGGGAGGAGTGCTGAACCTGAAGTTCCCCGCGCGAGGTTTCTGGCAAGACGAGATGCGCAACTGGCACATCACACACCTGGAGCTGGAGGCCGTGTACAAGACCGTACAGGCGTTCCTGCAGGAGCTGGAGGGCAAGGTCGTACGACTCTACTGCGACAACCAGGCGGTGGTGGCAATGCTTTCGCACTTCACCTCCAGAAACCCGGACCTGATGAGGAGAATGAGGAGACTCTGGCTGCTACTGGATTTGCACGACATCGAGTTGCAGGCTCGTTACATCCGCAGCGAGGCCAACGTGTGGGCCGACAACCTTTCTCGTAGCGAAGATTTGGACGACTGGCGGCTCAATCGAGACTGGTTCGTGTGGGCCAACAAGCAGTGGGGCCCCTACACAGTCGACCGGTTTGCTTCCGAGGTCTCCGCGCAGCTTCCTTGGTACTACGCTGCGTGGAAGGACCCGAAGTGCGAAGGTGTGGACTCTCTGACGTACGACTGGCGGGGGGAAAACAATTGGGTGAACCCCCCGTGGGCGCTGCTGGACGAGGTGGCGCACAAGCTGCGGGAGGAGGGGGCCGCTGCTACGGTGGTGGCTCCGTACTGGCCGGGACAGTCCTGGTTCAGGGAGCTGGAGGCCCTGGCCACCGAGGTGGTGATCATGCCGCGGCGCAGGGACCTGTTCACTCCGAGCAGGCTGGGAGGGTCCGAGCTGCTCGGGCCCTCAGAGTGGGACGCTGTGATGTTCTTCATCGAGGCGCGCCCGTGAGTTACTACGCTGCTGAAGTACGAAGGAGCTCTGCTACGAGTACGATAGCGAGCAAGGTGACCGTGGGCTCGAAAATCGAGGTGTTCTGGAAGGACGATGACTACTTCTACCCGGGTGTGGTGAAGGAGTTCGACGAGGACGGGAAGGCGCACGTGCTGTACGACGACGGCGACGAGGAGACGCTGGACTTCTGGACTTCTGGACCAAAAAGGCCTGTGAGGAGGGGGAATACGGCCTAAACCACGACAACACAGACACAGTAATGTTACTAGCAATCTGTGAGTCCACGGGAAGACAACTGGAAGGACACCAAGCAATATTTAACCATGTAACCAAAAAAGTAAGGGAGGCAAAAATAACGGGAGAAACCAACATAATACAAAGATTGAAAAGGAAGCTAGAAACTGGGCCTGAGGAATGGGAGACCAAAAGGCAACGCATTGAGAGAATGGAAGCAGAATATGCACAAAGAACCAGGAACCAACCGGAACAGAAGTAGAAGAAGAAGCCTGGGTAGACACATGGCCTGAGCAACTAGAATGGCAGCAGGTGCAAGAGGAGGAACTAGAACTCCAGCGGATGGAACGGGAAGAGGAGGAGGCACTAATACAGGCACAGCAATTGCAAACAGCACAACAGGGGGAACAAACGAGAGAGTACGGGGATGAGAGCACACGGGAAGCAGAATGGGAAATGGATGAGGAGGAGGAGATGAGAACGATGCAGGAGGAGGAGGGGGCACCCGGACAGGGAAGACGACAGGAACAAAGGAGAACCCACAACCAATTGGGACCTGACCAACCAACCCTACGGGAAACAGAGGAGCTGCAAGAAACCCAACAGGATACTGCGCTGCAGGCAACACAGGAAATGGAACTACCGGAAACGCAGAATATGGGCATGACAGAACAGCAGGATTCTGAAGGTGAGCTTATCGAAATGGCCCAACAACAGGAGGAAGCGCAGGAAGAGTGGAGAGCACTCCAGGAAATGGCACAACAGCAGGCAGCAGCACAAAGGGAAGCACACCACGCGAGAGAATGGAGAAGGGCCTCGAGGGAAAAAATAAGGACAGCAGCACAAGAGAAACCAGAGAAATACATGCAGCACTTAAAAGGGGATAAAGCCATGCACAAGCTCTCTAATGAATACTGGAAGAAAGGAACAGAATATCTAAATGAGCATGACGTGACTGTCCTGCTAAGATGCAGGGCGAATAAGCTACCAGCAGGACCATACAAAAATCGGCAAGGAGGGAGAAGGGCGCAAAAGTGCAAGTGCTGCGGAATGCCCAGACAAGTAAATGCGGGGGGCTTCATACGCACAGCCCATGTGCTAGGGGGGTGCACAGAAACGGGGAAATAAAGAACATGGTAATAAGCAGGTCAGATGAGACCACCAAAATGATAGCAAACGCCATTAGCAAAGGCAGGAAAGGAGGATGTGTAATAAGAACCCATGCCGGGAAAAGAGGGATAGGAATGAACAATGGAAGACCAATAGAGGACTTCCTGCTCACAAGGGGGCAATGCAGATTGGACGGACGGAACACACCAGCACCAGAGCATGGAAAGGACACCATACCACACTACGTAAATATAGTAATGCTGGAAGGAACCGAAAAAGGAAACAAGCAGCCTGGGTACACACACCAAAAAGCAATGGCAGATGCAGGCCATATACACCTTGTAGAGGTAACATACACGGATGAAATGAGCTGGGAAGAAGCACTAAAAACAAAGTACACGAAATACACACCGCTGGTGAAGCTACTAGAACTATACGGGTACAAGGTAACGCTACGTGTGATGGTATTCGGGAACACGGGCACGATATATGAGCACACGGAGAACATACAGTACTGACTAAACACCTAGGATTTGACAAACAGGAAGCCCTACATCTACTCAGGAAAATACATGACCTAGCTACAGGATACGCAGTAAGCCTCAACAGACTATATAGGAAAAAAGTAGACAATGAACCGGACTAAGAAAAAAAGAATAAGAGTCAAGGGGACTCACAAAGCCCCACACCCCGTCCACGGGTGTCTCTTTTTCTTTTTCTTTTTTTGCAGGCATGAGGTAGCTATTCATCGTGTCTCATTAGGACCTGGGTGCTTACTGGGGAGTCACTGCATTGTGCTGCTCCACCACTATTTTGACAAGTATTTGCACTGTTGTCCGGAGCGTCTCTGGTCCTCCAAGAGGGCCCCACGCTTCCCTGTTCCAAGTGCACAGTAACGCTTTGAACGAACCAACATAACGATTTTAACACGCGTCATATAGTAACAGTGCCGATACGGTGATTAAGCTGCATGCTTGTTGTTGATCACTCGATTGCATGTATATGATATAGCCATCCTTGTTGTCGTCAACAGTCCCCCATTAGCAGGTCATTGTTATAAATATAAAGGGTGAGGGAAGACTAGCGGATGTGCTTAGCATCGTGTATTGCTATTTTTCGATATTTCACAATGCATTTGACGTATCGAGGCTTGATTTATTTATTGGGGTTTGTTTAAATGGAGTTTAGTTCCCGAATACCCTACCCACCATGCGTAATGCGCACTGTTTGCAGCCAAAACACGTTCATTTGTATGGTTGGTTGCATGATAGATGTTCGTTTCGCTATTCATTTCATTGATAGTGTGGCGAGATGCTTCCTAGACACTACGACAACCATGCGAATGACATATAAAGTAGAACTCGGCACGTATGTAGCCAGGGAACAGGAATTCGCATGCAGTGGCAAAGAATAAGATAGATAATGTACTATAAATGGTACTTCGAATATTACATATTCGTGCTTGTTGTATGCACGAGGTAAGTACCCATTGCTTTGCTTTCGTTGGTCATCTAAGATTCTGCATTCTAAGGTGCGCTGTTCTTCCGACTTATTTCAGGTATCACAACATTCAATATATTCCGCTACCTTCCTAGCGTAAAAAATAGCGCATATGCGACACAGATTGAAGACTTGGAAGACCCCCGCGAATAATGCGGCCAATAAGAAAAATATAAAAGAAGAGAGCGAATCCAGTCGGCTGTTACGAATTAGGCGGTGGAAGCGTAATAAACGGTTTCAAATATTGGAAAAGTCTGAATAATTCCAGTACGATTACCTAAATTTCCATCGAGCACGGATGGTGCCACTGTAACATACGGTGACAGTCATGATACGTGATGGCACACGGCGGTTGAGATGGTATATGCATGATATGGTTGTGACCCTTGGTCATAATTTATATGGCACACTACCTAGGATGGGTACCTGATGGTGTATTACGACAACGTGTTGCGAAGATACCGGGTTGGTTATTTACATGCATTGCAACCGCACGATCTATATCCTCGGAGGTACCCTCTCCTTTTTGTCGCCATGATGGTTTTGTGTCGCCATGCAGAATTTTGGGGTTGGCTGCAGAATTTTCGGGTGGCTGCAGAATTTCCCGAGAAAAAATATACAAACCCTTAGAAATACCATCTCATTTACTGTCGTGTCATTTTTCTCAGGAAATTCTGCATCGGCCATCGCCATCGCCAACAGCGGCATTGTCACTTTGCCAGCCTTTTCGTCTACCGACGTCACTAAATCTGTCGAAGTCGTGTTGTCGCACACGTTTCGTGGATTCGCATACAATAGCCGTATCGTTACCGTATCAAATTATATAATTGGTCAATTAGCTCAAATTCTCGAGACGTGTGCAGACGATGAATATACTAAATAACAGTGAGTGGTATCATTATATAGGTAAATTTGCGCGTATTTCTGTAATGGTACAACGGACTGGTGTTCGGTACCCGGTCTTTTTTTGTCGCATGCATGGTCATTTCTATGTTAAGAAAATGTGTTATGTCGCAGGTCAAAAAAGGGAATCTTCTGAAAGAAAGAAAAAACCATGAACGGAACTTTTTCCCTTAAAGGGGCAAAGAACGATTTCACAAAAAAAAGGTGGAGGGACGAAACGACATCGTCATCGGAACACTGTCAAGAGTGCCCAAAAGTTTTCGAGATGATTTCTTTTTTATCTTCAGCGTTGTCGCACGCCTTTGGAAGATGCACCATTTCCCCATCGACTAATTTTAGACCGCTCGATCGAATCGTCGACAGAACGATCGGACCGTCGGAGGAAAGCTTCTTGAAGAAGGGCATCTTCAAGTTGTCGCAGGGATCTTGAATACACTGCAATCCTTCATCACCTAATTTTCGGCCGATCGATCGAATGTGCCAGGAGGTATTTGAATCACCTGCCTGTCATGCATCATCTGATCGAATATGACCCAATGCTGTAATTAGGCGGAAATTTAGCAGTAGAATGAGATCAGAATGACAGATGTCGAAATGACACGAGATCGGAATACTTCAGTAGGAAGATTGGTATAAAGGGAGCCGACCAGGTTGACGGCGACAGTTTTCCGTTTCCAGTACATTGAGTTAGCAGCTCCTAAATCCTCGTGCAAGACCGAAGATTTAGCACAGTGCATGACCGAAAAGTTAGCACACCCTCACTTACCATTACATCCGTATACTTTATACTGATCGCTATATCGTCTCTATCTTGTTATGTGATAATGCTGCATGTATCACCCGATCTACTGTATGATGATAACTATTTCGACATCACCGATTCGTTCGTCGTAACCGAATACAACCTCCGATCAATATATGCCCACACATATAATGTAACCCCGGGACATCGAATCTTCGACCGAACGATCGGACCATCCGATTTCGCGTGCTACTGGATTCGGTCTGACGACACGATCTTCATGTTGTCGCAGGGATCTAGAAGATGCGATCGCGACCGTCCTGCATCGACCGATTGAACCGTCGACTGAAATATCGGGCCGTCGAGTCGTCAAGAATTCGAAACTTGTCGCGCGTGTGTCAACAGCGGGAAATGCGACTCCGATCGGACCGCTCGACCGAACAATCGCTCGGACTGTCGATCCGTCAAAGAGGCAAGCGAGACTGTTGCAAGTGTCGCTGTCGCCATAGCGTGCGCGACGGCGCGGCGGGACAGTTGCAGTTGTGTGACCGCACACTGCCAATCAGACTCTAAGCTTTGACGCCTCAATTAGGCCGCTAAGTCGGCGGCCAGTTCATTCATATTTCAAGCGTACGGAACGACAGTGCTGTGTGTGATGCCTTGCTTGCGATTTTTCTGTGTAGATGTTTAAGTGAGTGTGCAGGTTTTTCTTTCTTTTCTTTCATATACTCGTATCAGCATACTAACTACTTCTGTTTTCTCATCCTGGTTGGTAGCATCTTGCTCTGTTTTCGTTTGTCGCATTACTGTGCGCTGCACTGTTTTAGCTTGTCGTATTACTGTGCACCTCTGTCTTCCAGCGTCCGATTTGATGCCAGAATATTTCTGAAAGATTCCTGCTGCAAGCTGCGTGCCTTTCTAACGTTGTTCAGGAAATACGAATCTGGCGACCTCTGTTGTGCACTGATTTTTGGGTTCTCGAGATGTTGGGCTGTCGGAACACTGCACATTTATTTTAGAAGTTCTCTGCGCTCACTATCCTGACGTCAGTGCTGTTTTCTTTATTAATCTGCCCATAGACGAATGCTTGGAGACCGTCGGGCATCTTGCCCGTCGGATTGGGTTCGATTCCCAACATTTCTAGTACTAGCTAGCGTGTTGTATTTTGCAGAATGTGTGCATACTTTATATGTTGGTGGTTTTTAGGTTGTTCAGTTTCTTTAGCGTGGTCGATCTCTGTCTCCCTTCCCAATTATCGTTCAATCACTGACGTGTGTGGTTTGTGCGTGCAGAAATTGCAGTGCATTTGCCATGTTAGATTAATAGTCTCGGTAGAGTGTCTCCTGTTGATTATATGCTCACTGAAAAATACATGCAATGATACTTTAACCGAGCTTTGATGTTTGAATGGCGGTGATAATCGTTGAATGCGTTCGTAATGTTTGCATGTGTTGGTCGTCGCGTATCCGGTTGATTCATTGATTTCGATAATTTATTTTAGGTTTGACTAGCTTCATTGCGTTGAGTTTCGTGCACACAGTTTTTGTTCGTTGTATGTTAGATCCCCCTACTCGGCTGATTGTGTCATTTTGTATATTTCGTAAAATCTTGGATAAATTTTCACATTAGTTGTTTTATAAGCTTTTGCGACAAAATGCCCCCTCGAGTCTGCTTTTGTCGCAGCTGCGACAATATGCACCCGCGAGTCAGTTTTTGTCGTAGCTGCGACAAAACACCGCGACACAACCCCCCTCATACGACAAAATTACCTGCTACTGGTGTTCGCGTCGACCGTCACTACTGTATTACTACTTCCAGCTTTACAGATTTGCAGTACTTCAAACGAAAGGCCGCGACGTTTATTTTCCCGTACGTTGGGTGGATTTCGCGTACTTTGGGTTTATTCATTTCACGTACTTAGTTCGCGTACTTTGGGTTTATGTTCGCGCACTTCGGGTTTATTATGTTCGCGTACTTTGGGGTTTCGCACTTCGGGTTTATTTCGCGTACTTTGGGTTGATTTATTTCACGTAATTATTTCGCGTACTTTGGGTTTATTCCGCGTACTTTGGGTTGATTTAGTCCACGTATCCATTTCACGTACCTGCCCCTCCATTTTAGACTGGAAACCTCCTCCCGTTTTCATCCGAATCGAGAAACGAAACGAGGAGCTCTCCTCATTTCGTTTCTGGAAACGACGAAATGAGGAGAATGGGTCGGGGCTGACGTGGTTTTCCTCATTGCGGTCGACGAGATCGGTCAAAACGAGGAACGCCAATTCATCATATTCGTGCGATGCAAAGCAAACTGAGGAACGCCAATGCATCATGTTCGTCGACCCGATCCTTCTCGTTTTGCAGAATTTTACGCTTTACAATGACTATCGTGTCCGCATCTCTGGAAAGTTGCCTTTTAAGTGAAGGTCGCTTTCCAGCGGCTGTCGCGTTCGGTATATTCCCATATACCAAACGCAACAAGACTTTGCATATGCATTCCGATGAGTGTCGTGAACAACATTTGTTTTAGCGAGCAAGATCCGTTCAGGATTCTGGACGGTGTCCGCGAGAGGGGGTGATGAGCGCAAATTCAGCCAGCCATTTCGACGCACGCCCAGCAGGGACGCATAACGCACACAATGACCATATCCCGCATATCGTCATATGTGCATACTAAACGAATGTTGAGCAATCGAGACTGTACTCTTAGCTCTAGCGGAAACGAGGATGTCAACCGCCTCCACGTTTCCGCTAGGGTTGCTTTCTTCATCTTCGATATTGCGCGCTCGGATCAAGCAAGCCTGCGCATCATCGGATGAGGGAAGCGTCCGCTGAAATATCTTCTTATATATGTTATATTTTCAAAATAATTTGGACAGACTCTTCGGCAGACCAGGCATCTAGCTGCGGGCTGGCGCGCCAAGGTGGGTGTAGCAAGCGGAATTTTGGAATTTCGAAACTTCCAAAAGTCGCGACAGGTTTATCATTCCTCGGGTACCCACTAACTCGTCAGGAATATGTGATAATATTATATAGGTACAATTTGCTTCAGGTAATGCATAATCTTAGAAATGTTTCAATGGCTGAGCAGGGTACGCTGCGTGTGAGAAATGTTTCCGTGTTGACTTGCAATTGCATATTTAATAAATTGCACATTAACATGGAAATTAGCGCATGTTGCAGATGCTTCTCGACCTAAACTCTCGCTTCCTCGTTTCCATCATTCCTCGTTTGGCTGATGGATTCTGATTGGCGGAACACGAAATGAGGAAATGGTGAGGAGGATGAAAACGGGGGGAGGTTTCCGGTCTAAAATGAGGGGTTATTTCGCGTACTTTGGGTTTATTATTTTCGCGTACTTTGGGGTTTTCCGTACTTTGGGTTTATTTTGCGACTACAAAATTTCCCTTTTCATGGCGACAAAAGGTCCCTAATAGGGACATTTCGTTACATGGCGACAAAAGTTCCCTATTCTAGACTTTTTGTGGTGGCGACAAAATTACCCACTGGGGACAAAAAAAGCCCCTGGCGACATAAAATACCGCGTGGCGACAATTTTCCCACGCTTTCATTCTCGTAGACATGCTCACATCAAGGTCTATACGTAAATAGACTCTGCCAATCGCCGAAGAGCAATTGTCAGGTCGCATAGCAATAATGATATCAGACGACGAATTCTGAAGGCACGTTTTTTATTGCGGGCGATCGATTCAATAATTTAGTGTAAATAACGAAAGTCGGTATCCTCAAATGGGGCGGGTTGTAAGTGGGTTAGGTATACCCGCCCCCGAAAGAACGTATTTTTTATCGTGTCTCGGTTGGTCCTCAGAGTAAACTTCGCCCACACTTTAGCCAACCTCAGGTTCGTCCATATAAAGAGCAGAGGCTCTACATGCAAGTGCGTGCAACGTGCATTTAAATGTGGGCAAGTGCAACATGCGAGTGCATTCAAGTGCATGTAACGACACATGCGAGTGCATTCAAGTGCATGCACGCAGGCCGGCTACACGGAGATATAGTGGCATACAAGGCTAGTATCGGGAAGTACCGGCACCTGTAGGTACCTATAGGAGGTTACAGCGACTGCTGAGAAATACTGGGACATCGACCGGCAAATACTGCCAGTTACCGGCAAGTACTCGTAACTACCGGCGCCGGCGGGTTCACATCCAGCTAAGTATAGTGCCTCTCGCAAGGCCTGGAGTAATGTCATTTGCAGGTTATTATATCACCCGCAAGAGACATGCACGACCTCGCGATTCAGTACCGATTCGATGTGAACACAACCCGCCGCATATATTGTCACGAATAGCACCCAGGTGTCTATCCGCCTCCTCACAAAGCTCCCTTTTCAACTCCTTCGTATTTTTCGCTTTTTCGGGTCGTTGAAGGTTACAATGACAGTTTTCAAAAGGCTGTTTGGGGAAAGTCCGTGACATACCGTTGGTGATGAATACACAAGCCCCGTCCCCGTATACAATCGTGGCAACACTTAGCGGATGGCATCAACCACGAATGATTTGTTCGAATATGTAATGTTCGTCCTTAAAAAAAGCGCCATGCGCGCCACACACGTCACTCACGCGTCATTCGGCTAGCTTATTCTCGCATCACGCCAAGGGGAGCCTTGTTCTCAACATTGAAACGTTTTAATTCTTTAAAAAATATCGGTTCCGCCACTCACGTATGTCGTCCGTGAAACCCGGTAGAAATGTACTCGTGCTTGAACCGTACCTTTGGTAAGCTCAGATAGAGTGACTGCGGGCTCATACTGCCGTCGCAGTACCGTATTCGTTTTCTCTATATCATGAATATATTTCGGTCTGCTGCACGGCAGTCATGTTATTCGCATTGTCCATCGCAAGATCTTCACTACACCATGCGAAATTGCCGATACGGCCATCTTATACCGTCATCGATCGAGATTAATCGATTCTTAAGGCGCCACGCTCGGCCTCCACAATGTCATTTTGACATCGAATTTCGATTTGCACTCCAGATGATTCCGTCAGCCGATCTCAGTTAGTCAAGAGGTCACTAGCGAGGTGCAACTCGAGATATCATGTTCGGTTGCCGCCCCATTTGCAAAAACCTAGGAGCGCTACTCCTCGCTTAGTTCGTTGTACAATTTGCATTCGCTTCGTTCGCGTTCCATGGCCATGGGAACTTATGACGGTAGCACGGCTTGCTGTCGTGCAGCTATTGCACGTCGCTGTGATAAAGTAAACAAAGTACTTTACCCAGGTTCGTGCTTACATCAAAGAGCACTGTTTTATCCAAATACAAAATGCAGAAGCCAGGACAAATGCAGAAATCTTCGCCGTCACCCCCTGGTATGTACAACCCATGTAGATCCACACCCTTCACATGATGGGAGTGATCAAGATATATTCAGAAAAATACAATGAGCTTAGTGTTCACTTACAACCATCGGCCGTCTGCGGCAATGTTGTGAGTGCATGTGGTACATGATAAATATTTACATATATACATTATATACTTGGGGCTTGCGAGAGCTTGCTACCTAGACAACCTCAACAGTGCTGCATCTGGAGATCCGGCTGCTCGCTGGGAGGCTGAGCACAGCAATTCTTCGAC